>JABFPB010000454.1:0-38303 GCA_022817645.1 Ceratoteleas bidentatus
ATTTGCAAATCTGGATATGTGTTAAGATGAACATAAACATGTTTTGCTTTAGACCAAATTGGAGTTCATGTTATAACAAAACGTATAAGGAACAATTTGGCTTCCCAAACATGATATAATGTTTTCGTGATTTTGGAAGATACTAATTTATGAAAGCCATTTTTAACATTAATATGAAATTCTCGTTTATTTTACACCTATAACTGCAACGAAAACTTTCACTTCGCATTCTACTCCAAACGGTGTTGATTGTACACCAAATCCGAGTTTGTTTTTCACCAAATGGTGTTCTCAGTGATTCCACACTCAACGCTTTCGATTTTACACCAAGACGGAGTTCATTTAACACTAAATGACGCTACAAAAGATTTCACTTTACATTTTACTCCAAATGGTGTTGAAATTACGCCAAATCTGTTGTTTTGTTTACACCAAATAGTGTTCTGAATTATTCCACACCAAACTCTGTCGTTCCACGCCAAAATGGAGTTCATTTCACACCACGTGGTGTGAAACTGAATCCATTCTACACCAATGAGTGTATAGTTGCGAGAGGATTTTTTATAATGTATTTTTCGGACTTAAAAACTTATATTCAAATTTGGCCGAATTACGCCGATGTGAATAGTCCGTACATTTTGTGATTTTGAGTGTTTTGTTTTTTCTTTCGGGCAGTGTATAAGAATAATATATTATTAAAAAATGATAATTTACTAAAAAGGGGTGAGTATTGAAACAATATTATTGTAAATTTATGGGGAAATCTCATTAGATTATACAAGTAGTTTGGTAATGTTGAGGTTTGTAAACAAATTAAGCTGAAATGAAGAGCCTATTAACAGGCAATGTCTTTATCACAAGCAGACAAAATAGCATTGTAATATTGCAATTATCGATTATAATGGGTTTAAACATAAAATCTATTAGATATTAATGAGCATATTTAAATGTTTTTAGCGATTGGCAATACATATTTAAATATTTCAATTAAATACAACTAGCATATATATTTATAATTTAACAAATGTATACGGATATGATTATATTAGTCTGGTGTTCAACGTGTCAGTTGTGAACTAACAAGAAAAAAATGTTTGGCTAAAATTGTTGCAGTGCAACGTTGACTGATGGTTAAAATTTAAAAGGAAATCATACAGTATATGTGGATGTAAACTAATATGCGTTAAAATGTTTTATCTTAATTAGAGATTTCTATCTTCAAAATTACATTACCATAAGAATTTACGTAATTTATTTTTAGTAAATGTCATTTTTCATCACAATTTCCATATTTTTATTTAAAAAAGACTGATTTTATCAATAATTTTGCAATTCATTTTTCTTGTGCTCGTTGAGTATATAAATTTATTGAGAACGTATATTCAGATGATCAACTGCGACTACGTTCCAACTTTCTAGTAAAAACATATGCTATTCTAATTTTCACGTTTTCACTTCCAAACTTTACGCAATTAATAATACACAATTTTTTCATAATGATATAATATCTTAATGCAATCTTGTTCAATCAATGAAAATATTTCTTTCAGTCCCCATAAGCAATCTCGAACTCCACTGAAAAAGAGTAATAGAGGTAAAAAAAATGATGCGAACTCCACCGAAGTTTAAAATTAGTTTTAGCTAAAGATAGTACGAAGCTCACCGAAATGAATTTTATGTATAACGTGATTTATTTGTTAAAACATTCAAATATCAATAATATATTAACATATTAATGATTAAATGATTAAATTAATTTATGGAATATTTCGTGTTATTGGCAAATGTGTTATATTATTACAAAAACCATGTAATAATGGGTACATTCATAATTTGTATAATTTTACCGAAATTTAATTTAATTCAACTAACATTGATTGGTTCAATAGCAGATAATCTCCGATTACTTCTTTTACACGGATCAAACGAGCTTTTCCTGGTTCAACGTGATAATTTATATTAAAGGATGATAAAAAAGGAAAATGAAAGAAATAAGAGAAATCGTAACGTCACGAGAGATGAACGCGGCAGTTACATATTATGCCCATGTTAGCCTAACCACCGAGTGGCGAAATATCTCGGAGGCAATTGAAGATTTTTTGTGATATGAATAGACCGCTACGTGTGGCTTTTCTCCATCAGAAAATATTTCGCATGAAATGACACGCTCGAGGCGACGATCACGTGAATTGTCCAGACTCGTCGGGCTTGCTTCGGAAGGTTCGGATGATCTCACGCCTCGATAACTCTAGGGCCGGCGGTCTGAAGGACACAATTTGTAAATGTGGCAGACCTAACGATCTTAAACGCAAGCAATAAAGGGTGTTGCGTGATTGTCACATTTGGTTAAAATTGCAAAGTCGTGCACGTTACGAGAAGGAATCGTACGACGGATAAGAAAATTCGAGAGAAAAAAAAGAGAAAATGTACGTTTTCTACGAATATCGTGATATTTAAGAACAGTTAAAAAATATATATCGAATAAAGAAGTGATAATATTACTTTCAATACGTTCTTGTCGTTTCTTTTTAAAAATCAATTATCACCGTTGTATATTTACGCATAGGATACAAAACTATTGTTTTAACAATCAATTTTAAATAATTGTCAATTCAAAAAAGAATGTGTCGGTATTACCATAGTTTTTTAAATAATTTCGTATTTTTCATTATTGATTATTTGAGGGTAATAACGGTATACGTTAATACATCCTGTTTCGAATATTAGATCATTAGAGGGCGCTTACCGCTAAACAGAGATTATCGAAATTGTCAAGACATTCAAACTTGGAATGACAATTTTCGTCAAAATTTGACGATGGACACAACCTAATTTTGCTAATATTATTACATGAAACTGATACTTCTTATGGGTCCACAGCATATATGATATAAATATTATAAAACTACTCGTTTTAACTACTAATTTCATTTATATTGAACACAACAGTAATTCGTAACTTTTGACGGTATGCGCTTAACGAATCAAACGGTTCTTTGATACCGCTTATAAAGATGTACAATTCCTACAATATATTGCAGCAGAGTGCTCGATGTAAAGGAGCCTGTAAATCGAAAATAAGAATTACGTTATTATAGTTATGAAATGTAGGTTCGTCACTTTGCTTTGAATAATTTGATACTTAGTCATGCAATTACGCGACTAATTTTATTGCTTCATCAAGCTAAGAAGATCACTTTCAGTGAGCCATGTTTATATAGCATCTAATTACGCTCATTTGCTTTGACGATATAGATGTGTATTTAAAAAGAACTACAATGCAAAAAAACCCGTATAAAGATATTCTGTTTCATTAGTTACATTTAGTAACAGTGAAACATCGTCCAAAAGATGAAGGATGATCAATGTAGTTCCCTATGCATTTGAAACATATATACTTTAAATATTCCATAATTACACCCCGTTTACTAAGACCGATTGACTTTTTGCCGCCTGGATTTATACGTTCTAGAATATATGCAAACCTAAGGTGTTTTAAATTTCTTGATTTGCTAAACTTGTTGAGTAAATTTCCAGGTGATAAAACTAGGGTAAAGTGGGGTGAAAAAGCCACGACGAAAAAGCCACTTGCATACGGAAATAATGCAAATGACTTTTTTAACTGACGTTACCCTGCAGATTCAAAACTGAGCGAAATAACAGGATGACTGTAACACTTTTATATATTATACTATTGTCCTGCACACAAGAAATATTAATAAGTAGTAAAATGTATTACTTGCAACTTTCAATAAGAATGACCGAAATATAAATTATTCATCGATTATTGACATCTGGTATTAATGTTACATTGATCAAATGAACGTTGTGAGAAACGGTCGACATTAAGAATCATATTTCACGTCTGACTTGTTATTAAGGTATAAGCGGTAACATTTTTACAGCAATCCATGGTACTCAAATTAATACATTATTTTGGTCGTAACTCAAAATGGATATGTACATTGACCATTTACTTTCTACACATGTCATTACACACAATTACTTTACCGCGTCCAATTAATGTTCAATTAATCTTAAATGACGTATGTTTAGGCATTTGTATCATATCAAACGTCATAAACATACGTATCCGGAACATTCAACTTCGTATTTCTTGTCCTATAATGTGACACAAGTGTTCATAGTCCATGGTTTAATTCTATTAAATTTTGTAGGGCGTGCATTAATTAATTTGACGAATCAGTTAACATTAGTTAAGAGGGGTAAATGTTGTCTAATTTATATTACATTACTGCAAAAGGGTTAAAATGATATCAAAATTCTCATATGCAGTTTCCACATCAATTGGTATTCATATGTCATATGCAGCATTTTTTTACAAACTGATTTTAAATCAACTTTCTGACGAAATATTTAAAACCTGTTATCGATTTTCAGCGATTTTTTGTTATCCATAGCCAATGTTTTATTCATTAAAAAGTAATTTCATTGACATGCGATTGACACCACGAACCGAAGGCGTGTGTTGTGGTCATAAGAGTTTCCACGAAAAATGAACGAAACAGGGGTGTTCATGCACCCCTCGGATCGACAAGTTTCATTAACGAGGCTGTTATATAAATCGTCACCTAAACTTTCAGTTATTTCTACAATTTTCAATATTTATTATCTTAAAAACAACATTGATTCAAATAAATTTCGAAAATTTTAAACTAATGATGCTTTACACCTTTTTATTACTTATCATAATAACGTACACTTAGTGTATCTTTACTGAACCGCACAATAAAATCACTTTGTTAGATATAGAACGCTGATAACGGATGTATGATCCGAGTTGTGATGCAACAGAAACAGTGTGCAAACTTGAAATAGTGATCCATCGAAGAGGGAAACAAGTAACACTTACTTTGTAGTTTAACCTAAGGTGAATGTAACATCAAGTAACCGTCAGCAAGCAAGTAAGCAGAAAGTGCAGAGTAAGTGATGTTTCTCTTGTTGGCAAACAGGCTAGTGTTTTCGGATGAAAATAACGAGTAATTCCGGATAGAAAAGGTTAATTACTCAATCAAACATTACTGTTACACAGGCAAGTATTCATTTACGGAAATATTGTAATACGATGAAATAATTTTTTATTTGATAATTTGAGTATATTATATTATATTATTAAAACTTTGTAAAAATTTTCAACTAAACATTTTATACTTGTGATGTTTTTTTAGACAGCTGACATATTCAAAGTATATAATTGGCCCAGTAAATTAACTCGTTTAACAATGTTGTCAAACAAATATTTTAATTGACATTGAAACTTAGATGTGAAATTAATCAAGATTTCGATGTTCTTTCCGGTTGACACTACCTAAAGCTACATATGTTTAATTGATACATTTTTACAAATTCAGTGGAAATAAGAATATTACATTGTTACAAATTGAAGTTAAACAATGAATACGCTTTAAAACACCGCGATTGAGTTCGGAATGATTAATCTCATAATCGAAACAACTGATTGTGGAACATAAATGACTGAATGAATAAAAACTTGTCGATAGGATTACGATTCATATATAATATTCGTGTCTATTTGAATGCAAACGCATTTTTCAAAGTATTTAAATTTGAAAAGAATATGAATTATATGAAATTATCAGTAATTTTAAAACGATTTTTCATTCATACTACATTGCAAAAATAACTTTGCAATGTTTACGAATTGTAATGAGATGATTAAAATAAATTTTTGCAAACGTAATTTCGAAAACGATCAAATAATAGTATTTGCTACCCATTACTATTTTTTGAATATAAATGGCACCACAATTCCTCTTAAGTTCGTGAGTCAATCGCTTTCATGAGTAACTCTTAAACGGAGATTACTTTCCCCACCACTGGAATGAATTTCACGCCTTTCAGTAGAAAGGTTGTTTATACCGTACCTTTGAATCAAAGAAATGATTCCGTTTGAAATCCTCAGATACTTAAATTTAATCTACTTGGTCAATCGTAATCTTTTTTACAACATCCTGTTTTCAGTCGGTAAAGGTATCCGTTATAATGGATTAATTAGATATAATTCTGAAACTAAGTTTCGAGTTTGAGCCAGTTTCTCTAATGATACATGTGTACTATTGTCAACGAATTTCCGTACGTTTCCCATGCCGGTGTAATGTTCATTACTTCCCGTCTATTCAGAACAACAACACATTCTGTAAGAAACAGATTAATGTATTTAATGCATATCTGTACGTAAAATGTAAAAATACTGAAAAATTGCAGTGCTCTTTAAAGTATATATCCTTGAATATCACATCAAATCTTGACAAATCAAGCACATATACACTGAGAAAACTAAGTGATAAAAGTTACCACTTTAAATGCAGGACACTACAGTGGTACCAATTACAATTTCAAAAAGGCATACTATTTGTCAAATGTTGAAAATTGTATCACTCAAGTGGTAATAGCTTACGACTTGAAACAGTAATTAATAGTAAGATTAGCATTGAGACATCGATCTTCTGAGGTTATATTTTTCGACGTTTTTTCTACTTTGTCATACTGCGTTATGAAAATTAATTGAAAAATTAGTATTTATGACAGATATCTTCCTTTTTCATAAACAATACCGAAGACAACACAACTTTATAGCACGCGATTTGTACAACTTAAAGTGGTACATTTTTACCATATGTCACTTTTACCATCTAGGTGGTACCATTTAGTTTTCTCAGGGTATTTTACAGTTTGACATACTGACTGGAAATTATTACAGTTAAACTGTAAGTTTAAAATTCTAATATATTCTCACATACACTACAAAAACAGGTCTTATTTCAAGACGTTTTTGGAAAAAAGACATGAAAAATGTCTCAAACGAAGATGTTTTTTTGATGAAAAAGACACTAAAAGTGTCTAAACGTTTTTTTCGAAGACACTTTGTTTTCCCGTGTAAGAGATTCAATTTTCAGTGCAAAGATACACACAAACAGTAAAAAGGTTACACAGTAAAAACAGTTAGTTTTTACTGTGTAACCCTGTAGTTGCATCAGGAATTCCTCTGAAATCCAACGTCGGAGGCATGTTGATATTCCAAGCTGAGAAGTTTGTAAGCGCTACAGACCGGCAATTGATGATCAAGTTCCGATTAAAAAATTTTCAGAATTTGATCAAAAGCGGTCTTATATTTCGTTGAGATTTTATTACAAAAATCAAATGTTTGACAAAATTTGTTACTCGGGTTTTTCTAATTAATTTTTGCTATAGGTAACTGAACCAGATTGGTCGAAAAATTTAATAACTCTTATTCGAAAACGATTTTTGTCGGTTAACATACATTTACAGTAGACTGCAACCATATGGTTCAACCATAAAGGCGACCCCTAGTAAAAATTGATCGAAACTGGCCGGGCTGTGATCGGGGTGTAACGTATGGTATCCATGTGGCCCCGACCTGGCAAAATATTCCGATATAGCCCTGACGTGGCCCTAGTCGGGTTGATTCCGACCGGAGCCACATTGATTTCATGCGTTACACCCCGATTACAGCCCGGTCAATTTCTACTAGGGACTTTATCGATAGAATTATGTCACAAGGGAGCTACGAGAAACCAGTAAACCAGTTTTTAATCATTACATAAATACAGTAAAACTCCGATTTAGCGGAAGTTTAATGTCCTTTGTTTCTCGTAAGACAGTCGTAAGAAAAACAAAGATGTTCTCTACCGCTAAATCGGATTCCTACTGTACCACCATAGTCCAGCGTAGAACATTTCTATATATTTATATTAGTCTGTATGTCCAATATCACAAAACCAGCTACAAAAATACCCAAAACTAAATATTCTACCACCAAAATATAAACATCATCACACCAAATCAAACCAACCCCAATTTCACCCTCCACTTCCTCCTTTTTAACTCCTCAATCAGTTAACCGATACCCTCTCACTCTTCCCCGGGTCCGCCTTCATAAACAAATAATTTAATTAAACTAACAAGCCCGATCTCTCTCCTTGAACTACCTCTCCTCGCGGCAATGCCGCCCGTTAACTTTGATCTTTCGAATCACTCGTCCGCGGACTCCGCTTCGAAATCCGTCAAAGGATTAAGACATCCCATCCGCGACAGCCCGTCGGGCCGGCGGCTCTTGGGCGGAAAGTGCGTGGCAACTTAGCCAGTGGGTCGCGCGTAAACGCCGCGAATTGGATTTGACGCGTAAGTCCGTACCGTCGGCCGAGGATTCTGCGCCTGTTTCGTCAGGAGTACGACTGTTTTCACGCAGCGCGCGACAGGCGCAGGCGCCTCGTCGAAAACGGCGCCTCGCAGAATCATTTCGCGGCGCGACACCGATACGGCTGTGCTGCACAGCCGCGGTTGCGGGCATCGCCGTGGTCCAGCGTGTTTTTCGATCCGGTGATTTCCGGCGACTCGCGAACCGTCGCGGCTGGTCGGCCGACCCGCGACCGCAAAGCCACCGATTATGCGGCAGTCCGTCCGCCGAGCGCCGGTCAATCTTCACCGTCGGATGCGACGTTCGCCAACCGAGAACACGTGTCCCTAGAGTTAGCGGAAATGCGAGCAGCGAGCGATTCGCGAGTGTGTCCGTCGAGTCGCGGCTGAAGCGCGCGTCTTCTCGGTTGAGTTCGCGGCTGGTGGTTGCTGACAGACGGTTGCAAAAGTGGGGCTGGATACGGATGCTCGATGATTCAGTGGTGCAGTGATAATTGTTGTGTAAAAATGATGCTTCTGTCGTTCGTGGTTGGCTTCTTTCTCGTGATGGAAACGGACGTGGCCCAAGGTGAGTGCTCGCGTGAGAGCGCCGCTCATTAGTCCGGGCTGTCACTTGACCGGCTCCAACGGAAAGGTGGCAGTGTTTGTCAGAACGCAAGGGAGGAAACAGCAACAGCAAGACGCAGTCATTAGGGTTGATTAAAGCGGCGTTTGTCCGTTTGCTCTGATCGGATTGGAATTAAGTTTGTTTGTCGGCGAACCCGGATATTGGAGTTGCAAATTGCAATTTGAATGGCGGAAAACTGGGTCTTTGATCGGATTCCGGGATTTCCCGCTAGGCATATGATTATGCGTGTTACCCGGCGGACATTGTCGTTCGCGCCTTCCCCGGATGTGTATCGTCGCCGTTTAAGTTGGAATCGGGTGCTGAGTTGGATCGAGGGAGCAGCTCGACCTAAAAATCAATTAACACGAGCGAAGACCCGCTGCCGGGTTCCATTCAAATTTCCATTCGGGATTTGTCCGGCTGCGGACGTAGCCGAGATTATTAAATAATCCATCGATCAATTATTCGGTCCCGGAGATCGCTGGCCCGAGATTTACGGCAAATGGGATCTCGCGGAGGTGGCCGTGAAGAATTTAGATGCCGAGCGAAAATGCATCGGGTTCTTAGAAAGGGATTTCGAAATAGACTGATTTGCATGACGAACGGCGTTTTTGCAGTGCGTACGGGTATCTATCAGCCTTTGAATGGCGCGGTTCATTGCCGATAAATGTTGGCCACGTTAAATAAAATGAAGGAATTATTATTGAGCGGAATTGCACATTGCCATGTCGTTCGGGCGGTAATGAAATAATAATGATTATTTCACGGGGTCACAGGCGATTCGCCGTTACGCGTGAATGCGTTAATTGTCATTTACATTTCACTTCGAAATTTCGTTCCACTCGTGCGCTCGAATCAGAATTATGACGACCCGCGTTTTTGCTGGTACGAGCGGTTCCAAGTTCGGTGTAAAATACGACAGATTCGCCGTTATTTATCTGTTCCGAAATCTCCGACATTCGTATTAGTAGCAGTCGGATGCCGATAAGTGTGTGTTTTGTATGCAGGCTCTCCTATCTGCTTGTTCATACTTGGATCTAATTGCCGTAAAGCCTTCATACTCGTTCTGAATTTAGGTCCCCGCAAATGGATCTTAATCGGGAATTATCACGAGATTATGCTGAAAACAACTAATCTGAATTGGATAAAACAGTTTTGAGCGAAATCGCGCAAAACGTTAATTACGTGTGTTGAATGTTCGATGACACGGAGTTGGCCGAGGATAAGAATAGTTGTTTAGAAAATGTGGTTCAGTGCCGAATATTTGATACAGGTGACGCGGGTATTATACTGAGGTATAATGAAGCGAGATTTAATCAGTCAAAGCAAACTGATACCTCTTTAATGTTAACCTTTGTTAATTATTCATCTGAAAAGACGGCGAACAATGCCATTTTAAACGATATCCGCTAAAAGGAACTCGAATGTCGGTCAAGATTAATAATCGATCGAGCTTTTTCGGGCTTGCGTGGAAATCGATATTTATAAACATCATTCATGGATTGAGGCAATTAATATGTCGCAGACAACTAAAACGGGAAATGTCGGAGAATTGTAATGTGCATTTCAGAAGCAATTTATTTAATCGACAGATAAGCTTCCAGTGCGTTATATTTTATAATTCAGAGTAGACTGAAAGAACACACGCGGTAAAGTAGTGTTTGTAAAATTATACTCAGACCCGACGGCAATGCGAAACTAACGTTTGGTAGTGTAAAATTACACAAAAGAAAAGGGAGAATTCTGCATGTCTTTGAGTCGTTTTACGGACATTTTAGTATAAAAAAAAGTAACTTCAGTGACATGTTTGACTACAGCTGAGTGTACTTTTACGTTGTTTCTGTTAATGGCACTTCAATTCGTATAATATTTTCTTTGCATAAATAATGGAGGGAGTGTAACTTAGACAACTGATGTGAAAATTGTATCATTGAAAGTGATTTTTTGTAATACAGAATTTTAACATGCTTCACGAATCATTTCATGATTTCACTCATGAAGATGAGTATTTTTTTATTCAGAATAAAAAGTAAAATAGTTTTAACAATATAACGTTTCCCAAATACAGTCTATTATATAGAATGATTCGACGATATTTTCCTACATAAAAGTATTTTATGCACCAAGGGACGGAAGTCATGCTTTACAGAGGTCGAAGTTTGCAGCGCGAGACGAAAGCGACGGCTTCAAACTTCTCTCGACGTAAACACGTCGATTTCCTCCCGGAGCGCATCCGACATTTTTATCACAAATGCAATAAAGGGCGATTTTACGTGCGTGAATTGTGTACTGCAATCCTTAATTGCCTTTAAATCTATCGGTATACTTAAGCAACTCGGACATCCATTCGCATGCGCAGAAAACGCCATATTCCCGGAAAAGCTAAATGCGACTTTGTTTTTGGCAGACCAGTATATAAGAACGCACATTTAGTGGAAGTAATATATAAAAAAAAGTTTTCCGCGAAAAAACGACCTCGAATAAGTCAGCGTGAACGTTAATTTATTGTCTAATATGTAATACGTTGTGTTCGCGCTTATTTAAATATGGATCTCGAAGAACATTATTTCATTAAACAAACTGCAATTTTCGTTTTTTCTCTCTTTGTGTAACAATATTGTTTTGTGACGTAAAAAACACTGAATGTTTATATTGAACGAAAATTCCAATCGAGATATTAAAAAATTGATTTTCTGTTTAAGTTATGCTCTAATAAGCAGAAATATGTATGGAAAAAGATAAAGTAGAATTCGCATTAAAAGTTATAATACACAATGTGAGAGAGCGGGCGTACGAAAAATGTCGCATCTCCTTAAGTTCAATCAGTAGTTTTATAACTAGTTTAAATCCAAGTTATCATTCTAAAAATTAATACACAATGTTAATGTAATTTAAATTATATTGCATATTAATCTGACATTACTATAGCTAATTCTAAAATATGGAAAAAAGATATTTTTAAGGGTTTCAGTACTGAAACAAAATTACGAAGAATGCTTACATTTTTAACCCAGTTTACTAGTATTTAGTTATATATGTCGATTTTGTGTTTTTCAATGTGGAGGAGAATAGTTAATACTGCAGAGAACATTATGTTTTACTTTAATGCATTAAACCTTGCATTAAACTCTAAGTTGAAACATTCGACATTAGAAAATATTCTTACTACACTCTTAAAAATATCGAAACTTAAGTCGCTGTCACAACAAGATTCATACTGTCACAGAAGGATTCATGTTGTGAGAGAATGAATTCTGTTTGTCACAAACAGCATCATTCTCTGACAATGAATCTGCCTGTGACAATATCCAATTTTTAAGAATGTACGAAGTAAATATAAATTAATAACTTCTTTATGACAAAAAGTGTATAAATCACGCCGGCAATCGGTAAAATCACACAAATGTATATCACTGCAAAAAATGGCACAGCTATTTTAGAACAATTTAAGTGTTTCAATTTCCAAACTTCAAGGAGGATGTATGAAATGTTTTAGCTTCTTATATAAGAGATTTAAAATTGGAAAAAGTGCTTCATCAAAAAAAAATGTTTTTTCACTGATTAGTGAAAAAACATTTCTTTATATTCTACTATCGGTGGACTTTCAGCCTTTAATACGTAAAATTGCACAAATCTTTTCACTAATTAGCCTCTAAATGACTCTTATTATTGTAAAATCACATCATTTCCGTAATAATTTACGAGAAATAACGTCGTAATATAATTACTCACATTTTACCGTGAACTCGTGCAAAGAAAAGCCAGTTTTCCCTAATTAATAAATTGTGAAAAATATAGTAAATTACGGAAAGGTAATAAAAATGTTATATTTCATAATAAAGGCGCTAGCGTTTATATTTTAGATGATATTTTTCGACAATCTTTAAAATAAGATTATATCGTAACTAGTACGGATAAAACGTATTTCCATAGATATAAGTGAAGTATTTTAATGTTGTGATGCTTTGTAAAAACTTGTGATAAGCGTACGATTGTTCTATGAGCGAATTAACTTTGTTTACTATTCCCCGCTGTGATAGGCTTTATCCATTATTTTTTGTTTCAGTTGAAAAGAGTATCGTCAACTGAAAAGAGTATCGTCAACAAATAGATATAGATTGAACACTAATAACGAATTGGAAAATAATTAAGCTCCAGGCAGAATCAATTAAATACAGAATCTGTTCCTCGTACAATCTTTTCCGTAAAAGAGGGAAAAAATAGAGGACAAAATAAACCCACATTCTGCCTAAATCGGAACAGTTATTGAAATCACTGCGAAATACGTTACTGAAATCGTATTAGATACTGATTGAATTGTAAGATATGCCATACTTGTCACTTCCATTGATTATTTGTCGTTTAATCAATTTGTAGCTTAGCCAGATTTTGTCGTAACGAAATGAAAATGTCAAACTACAACTCCCCTCGTCTCCAAAATTCAAGATAATTCACAATGGGGAAGTCAGATAATATATGTTTATATAAATAATATAAAATACTTTATTACATTTTGTTTACATGAAGTTCGTCTACCAAACAAATATAACACATAAACACTAAATGTAATTTTTTTGTATAAAAACGTTACCTTTTAAATTTATATTGCATTCTAAAAGTATGCAATTTCCTTTTTTATCCAGTTTCCTTTTCACTGAAAAAAATTCCATTAGTAGAATAAACCAAACTTTTTCTCGTTGCTTTAGCTCATACGGAAATTAATTGTCTTAATTAACCCATCTGACCAGGTCAACTGAAAATCTGGTTACTAGAACGAGATTTTCCTTTCGTGAATCTAGTTGTAACGACTAGGCCGTCTGGTTGATTTTCGATATAACTATCTGAATCAAATGCTTGCATTCAATATACTCTCGAGACAATTTGGTTTGAAGAACTATACGAACTCACACTGAAAATTAACCAGTCGACTTAGATGAGACTATCTGAGTTTTTGAGTGTATTTATGTACATTTAAACTTTCCTTTTGTTAAACACAAAATCTGTACTTATTTCATCCTTCTATTATCTAAAACATGTACCATTTATAATTTGCCTTTATATATGAACATTTTCGTTCCATGCTCGTGTCGTATGTCAGATTTACGATTAATGCATGTGTGCTTCGTGCATGGGAATCTTTTGAAATGATGACAATCTGAGAATGGAACCATCGTGTAATTCCAACATTTGTATTATACGTTATGGAAGGCAGTATTCACTCGACGAAATATCAATTACACCACAAAAAAATGTTACTGGCATGTAAGCGGCGTATGAGTTATTTTTAAAAACTTATAGTTTTTATATAAATAAATTTACAACCGAGATTTTTTGTAAGCTATTTAAGATTTATAGTTTAAGATTTTTAGATTTTTAACCTATTTTATCTATTGAAAGTAATACAAGGAAATCAAAGAAAATAATGAAGCACAGAAATTTCACGCAAAAATGTCCTTTAAAGTCTACCGGATTCGTTTGAAATTTAAAGGATTTTTCAGTATATTTCCAAAAGGAATTCGTTTAGAAAACAAACGAATTTTTTTTAAATAAAAGGATATTCCATAACATTTTAAAGGATTCTTCTGATATCGAAAAGAATATACTTTCATTGTTAATCGATTATTTTTAAGAACGCATGAATAAAGTATTCGTGTATATTATATAATACTTCGTTTTATGAATTATTAAAGTGTTTCACGAAACATTCCAATACTAACAAGGCATTCATTCGCTCTATAATTTTTACTTGCACAAATTGCAGGTGCGAAATGGAATCGGAAAATGTTAGTTACAGTGACAAGCGAAATTTGTACACGAAAATTTCAATCATAAAGTGTCAGTTTGATGCGAAAAAGTTAATTACAAATTAAGAACGTTATTTACAACTCAGCAAATATTGATACATAAAAACATCGGTGTATAACGCATGTAAAATTGGTGTTGTTGGACATTTTTATTACCTACGTGTATTTAATATTACTCCACGTACTTATGTAAACTTACCATTAGATAAGTATTGTAGATTATTTAGATTTTTTTACATATTATAGTATCTGAAAAGAATAATGTGCAATATTCTGTTTACATAAATCATTCTGTTTAAATACGTTTCCGAAGAGTTCATACAAAAATGTTTTAATGAAGTAGATTGATATTTGATGCGTGAATTTTAATCAGCAGCCAGTAAATTAATTTTTTTAATTTTTTTATACGTTGTATGCTTTGGCCGTATGATAAATCTGTGCGTGATGTGTACATATAATACGATTAGTAAATGCAAAATTAATATTACTCCATTTTATTCGGGAGAGTAAAGTGAAATGCCGAACACGAGCTCTGACTTGAAATACTAAAATGGAATTCCTTTCCCTGTTTTTACCTTGAAACAAAAGTGTGATCAACATTTTATTAATATCACATCAGTTTCAGTATTACAGCACAAAAGGGCAAAATCTGAATAAAAAAATTGTCAAAAATTGATCAACCAAAAATGAGTCCGTTTTCGATCATGTTCTAATCATTCTTCGATTAAATCGAGGTTTAATCGAAGCGAGATTTGATTAAAATTGATCAAAATTTGATAAAAAACCGATCTCAGTAGGTTGATCAATTGTTTATCATTTTTTACAACTTTTTTTACTCGGGAAGTAAATATACGTTAAGTAGAGCCCAAAATCGGTTTGTTTAAAAGCCAGAATCGAAAAAGAAAGTCACGCTGACAGTAAACATATGTCTCATAAATAAAGTTAGTGAACTGTGAACTAAAGGAGTAAAAAGTAGTTTTACTCCTCAAGGTGCATACTTTTTATTTGGAAGTGTAAGTGAAGATCGTGGTTGTTTTCAAGAATGGAGGGAGCAAAATGCTTTCTGAGATACTAAAACGTTGTTTTACACCCAAGGGAATAAAATATCATTTTCCTCCCGAAATCGCGGAGCAAAATACACATTTCTCAATCGAAATTTGTTTTTATTATTTTATAATGCAAGTTATAATTCTAAGACTGTTCCAAGACAATTTTATAAGGATATGTAATTTTACCACACGATTTCGTTTTTACTGAATTACATAAACAGTTGACAAAATAAGGAATTGGAACAATATAAAATTAATGTACTTGCGTCAACTTTATTGGTCCAAATGAACATATTAAGAAACAAGTGATGTTGCTTAAAGTAAGGGGCTGACAATAAAATACGCTCATAAAAGTAGTCAATAATTTGACCCCTTCCCTCATTATACCACGTTGTAACAAACTCCCCCTGGGTGAACGTTGTTAATAAATTAAATTACACCTCCTTTCTGGGAAAAAACTAATTAATATATACATTAAAGTTACCCTTTATTTAAAAAAACTCTTTTTCTAAAGTTTTCAGAACTCCAGCAAAATTTAACCGAGTTTGCCTGATTTGGAATATGGGTCTCACGTAGGCAAGTCGGGTATTGAACCTGATCTGGCAAATCAAGGTAGATCCCGAATCTTGACAAAATCTGGGACATCATAGTACGGGTATACTTTCTTACAATAATATACCTAAACTGGGCCTTTGTCTTGGATTCCTCAGTCGAGACGATACTTGTTTGATATTATACACGGATAACAAACAGGACGCGTATGATCATTACCATCTGGTTCTATATAGGCCCTAGTCTGGCCGACCTGGATTTGCCTAGATCATCCATACCCCGACTTGCCTTGATGGGAACCAGATTTTAATTCGAGCAAACATGTCAAACTTATACTAAGGATTCTGCAAGTGAATTAGAAAAAAATTGTTTATTGAACTCCCCCCTACCAATTATTTTACACTTTTGTTACAATCTTCCAAGACCCATACCCTCTTCGAGCGAATGTATTTTATGGATGATTCGTTTCAAGAGTTAACCGGAAATCAAACGATAAATCGGAAATATATGATTTCAAATCTACAACGTACGAATATGGAGATACTAAATTGATTTAGTAATTATATCACGGCATGATTATTCTGCACTCAGCATATTAAAAAAATCTGAATGCATATTTTTCTTACTGATTGAAATTAATCAATACGCATCACGGTGATGCAACAACCGTTACTAATGAGCTTTTAAAAAGTCACCATTAATACTGCCCTGTGCGAGCTTTTTTGGAAATTATTCATTTCTGATGACATCTGGTGTCTGATGATAAGTGACATTTTAATGAAACATTTTCGCAGCAAAGTTATAAAAATTATTAATGAGCAATTAATACAAAACGTCAGTTACTTCAATTTGTCATATTTGAACGATATAGATTACATTCAGCGCAGGCCAAATAGAATCGGGCTTGGGGGAACATGATAGGAATGGTAATTACGTACAGATTAGCATTACCAAAGATTACGATTCATGTTTGATTATCACCATGCTTCGTTCCGGTAGATAATTTGAGCATTTCACCGCATGTGGAAATAATAATGAGTGTTTCGTATATAATTTAATATGCACAAATTACAGAGTTTTATTCCAGGTGATTTAAATATAAAAGCTTACAAAAGCTAAAGACATTATGTTATATATCCCAAGCAGAAATTTCTCTAGGTATTCTCTAGTTTTTACAAGGCCCCCTTTGTCTAAAAAATTTGTCTAAAAAACTTGTGAGTTACTCACAACGCATTTGTAAATAAAACTAGACAAGCGCTAAGTTTTCGAAAATCACATCACAATTTCTTCCTCGGCATTTGCCTTTAAAGTGCTAACTATCCCTAAGTATCGTATTTTTTACCCAAACTGTAAATAACTTTCATCGGTTACATCGGCTAATATATATTCATCAGTGCATATGATATTTATTATATCCAGAATGCACGTGAAAACATTTTTCTGGACTGTATATACATTTCTTTATTTTTCATACAAATTCCGTTGAAGCTATTGTTTGAGGTAAAAACTGATCGACACGAAATGTATGGTACAATTAACTGAATTTTATGTGCATATCTTCTATATGCGGCTTTTATTGTATATTTAATAAATAATTAATTGATATTTTTTCGGTAAAGTATGATTATCCACGTTTAAAACAGGTAACAAAAATGATATATTTAATTAGAGGCAACTCGAAATTATATAAAAAAATCAAAATGAATTTCTAATTTCGCCCATACTAAATATCCAAACTTATCACAACAGTTATCTCGCATAAAAGAAGGTGCAAAACTGTGTAAACTAACGACTTTTAACTTGATTAATTGATGGGCAAAATCCCAGCTCAATGATGAAATTTCTCCTTAGTGATCTATCTTCAGACAAATGAAATCGACGAAAGAATTATTTATCTTAACGTTTCACAACCGACTGAAATTTTCAAGAGGAATTTTCTAAAGTTATAAGAGGAATTCTGTATTGATAGTTATTTTATGATGATTGAAATCAGAGATTGCAATTGCCTCTTATTTTATTGTTCATTCTGGAATATATGTAAACCGGAAATATGTGAAGAAATAAACTGAATTGATTTTTATTTGATGCAATTTCGCTTTACAGTGGTGACGCAGCCAGTGTAATCAATATCGTAATATTAGTGCAGTTCTATCTAGCTGAAACGATTTCTATTTAAGATAAAGACTTTCTTCCTATCAACAAGAACTAGTACGTTGTAATCAGATTGAATCCGATTTTACTCATACCGATCTAGTGGAGTTCACTTCAGAGTGGCATTTTTTACAAACCATGGAAAATTAGTTTCCGAGCAGTGTAACGGTAATATCAAAAATGAGTAAAAAAAAACTCACAAGTTGGCCACAAATATATTTTCGAATTTAATTTTGGAAGTTTCATTTTGCTTGTAAAATAAATTAAAAAACTAATATCCACGAAAAACAACATTGCTTTTGCAGTACTGGTAAATAAAGTTTCTGAATAGCAATTAATTATGTACAGGTTACATTACAGCAATGTAATTTCGGCATGATATAAAAAATGATACCATTTGTCCTGAAAATATCGACATGTAAATTTATGTTTCTTTTATTATATGAAACGTATGTAGATTCTTCACTCATTATTTTCTGTACATAATCACTCATTATTTTCTGTACATAATGATTATAAATAAATAAAATGTATACTAATTAAAATTCTTGATGATTTATACTTATGCTCAGCAGTGAACTTTCGTTACATTTGAGGTTGTAAAGTGTTTTCGTGACGCTGCAATGCTTTTGCTCGTTCTCACAGCGAAAATTTACATAAGGCAGTCGCTCCGCATTCTCCAGAAATACAATCGATTGATCCGGCCGAAAATTTGCATGCTTAACATATGATATTAAAAAAGTTCCGCGCGTCAAACTTTTCGAAACTAGACACATTTTGAACGAAGGTAATAATCACATGAAAAGAAAAATGAAATATGCCATGAAAGAGATTAAATGCAAGTTTTCGCGCAGCTGCAATCCCGGATTTCCGATTCGAATGGGTGATACGTTAATGAAACGAAATTGTTTAACAGTGAGTTTGACACGTGAGTAAGCAAAACAAAAGTCCGACAGGTGTACACACGTTTTTTAGTTTTGTCGAGCAGCGTTTAATACACTGTTTCGTGTGCTTAAATGTATCGCGATTTCAACGACAAACATAAAAGTGAACAAAACAGCAAAACACGGGGTTTCGCTGACGAAATCCAACAAATATTCGTTAAAACAAGGATTGGACAAATTATTAAATTCCGACAAAAAATTTCATTCTCCGGATAAAATGTCCGTAATCCCATCAAGAGCGAAACTCGTTAGAGTGTGCTTCTAACGAATTTTGATAATAAGAGAGAATTTAACGACTTTCAGTTTAAGACGAAATTCGTGCATCCATCCTTCCAGCATTTTATTCATTATTAGTTTAAATGAAATTATTTGTTTTAAATGAAAAATATGGTTTTTACCAAAATATCATACTAGGCGTTTGACCACTTGAGTGTTTTGCGCATCCCCAAATATATTCTACATATTTATTGTGATTGATGCGATTTTTCTGTACAATTGTCTAAAACAATTTTTCTTAGTATAAAAATTATTAGAATTCAGAGAGCGATCGAACAATTTTAACAAATGCTCAAATAAACTGCTGCTTTTCAATAAAAAAAGCGTAATTGCTTCTGAGATTGACATTGAAACAAAAATTGTACAAGTGCTGGAAAATAAATGTTTCTTTCCTGTAACTCTAATGCAAGTTGGGGAAAGCTTTATAGAACCTCAATTTAAACTACATTTTCGTAAATAGTCGAAAATTAGGCTAAATAAAAGATATTTGACGTTAGCGAAGCCCTCTATTAACGCAAAAATATGGGTAAAAAAATATGGATGTTTCTTGTGATTGTGCACAGAATTTGGAGGTATTGCAGTTAAGTATTGTTAAAGGTAATATGTTAAATATTTTGTATCTACAACACATTTTCAACATATATACTTTCTTAACGATGAATTTGTTTGTTTATGTGTGATGAATTGCATAGAACATTGCATACGAACGAAGAATATCGCAGAATGTATCGATTAATGTCGAGCAATGTATGGAACAATGCAACTTTGCGCATCCGCCTATGCATCGAAACATGCGATGACCTATACAGTGAAGAAAACTCACCTGTCCCCAACTTATCTTCTTAGTATATATAGAGAAAACAGAGACTCTGAGAAAAATAAGTGGTAAGAATAGCAATTTAAGTGGTACAGATTACCACTTAAATGGCTACCCTAGCCACTCGAAGTGATAAAGTTGTTGTTATGGTAAGCCGTAAAGTCTTGCAACTTAAATGTTAAGATTCTGGAATTTAAATGGTATAAAGTTAAATTTACGTAACCGCTAATGATTGATAGAATTAATTAGAATAATTTACTTCAAATATGACAGGTTACTTAATTTAAACTTTTAATAATGTAATACTAAAAACTAGTATTACACTACTTTGCGACTTTGTAAACTAGCGTAAAAACTAGTATTACACTAAAAACTAAAAATACTAAAATTGCATTACAACCATATCTACATCACAATTCCCGAGTATCATAAAATTTGGTAATTCACGAGATATAAGAAATTCAAACGAAAATTAACAAGGAAGAACGAATATACCCGTAGTTGGCATCACAGTAACCTTGCATGAATGTTGAAGCAACCTCAGACATTGAGGATCGTAAATGTGCAGCGCGATTGCGACGATAACGCGGCGCACTTAACATTGCCAATTAAAGTTACACTTATATGGTGCGGAACTATTAAATAAGTCAGAGATCAAATCAGAAGCTAGTCGCTTATTAATTAGCGCAAAGATCTGAAACAACACGAAATTCGAAGCGATTGTAATTTGGGTTAATCTTGATTCGAGTCTGAATTAATTATTTTGAGGGTAATACAATTTCAGGCTATGATTTATTTCACGTTCATTTATCTTATACCTGTGCAATTGTTAATGGTTACTTCTTAATATTAATTATATATACATTTCCGTTTGATGAAAGAGGAACACGTTTAATTCGAGCAGCGAATTGTTGTGATATTGAATGTGGCGAAGATTCAATCAGAATATATCCTGGAAATTAAGTGGCCACCTTTTCCGATTAATGTGCACGAGCTGTGGAAAATGGTATGTCAGATCAGAAATGAACATTTGCAAAACTACATTGGATAAATCAGCCACGTTAAATAATATTCTGAAATTTCTTCGCACAGAACCTCTGGAAAGGAATGTTCAGACATTTCAATTCCAAGTTTGTTTTCATCCGGATTGAGTATGAAATTGATCTGAATATATATTACATGCAAGATAAATTATTGTCTTATATAGAGTAGGACAAGAACGTCGGCCATTTTATGCACTTGAAGTAAGAAAAATGAAGAGTTTCTCTTTCGACTTTCGGCGACTCGGAATTAGGCTTTGTGCCAGGACATGACAATATGACTGTGTGTTATATTCAGTTTTGTGGCGCTTTAAACGTATTTTGTTTGAACTGAGGCATTGTTTTTATTACTTCCTCCCAACATTATCCATCAACTTGTGGACAATAGTTAGTACACTGTCGACAATGACGAGAGCCAAACCTATATGTCTAGACAAGATACGTTAAAAAGAATACCTAATAAAACGTAGCAATTCTATCAAATACTGTAATGATTGCATTATATAAAGAAAATAAAAAAACTGATCTTGACTCTGTGACTCTAAAGTGATTAATGGATGACTAAAAAGAGAATGAAAACTATTCGATCAACGAGGAACGTAAACGATTTAACTATTAAAGAGAGTAATTGATTTTCGAACAATGTTTTAGAAGACAACCCGTTGGTAGAGATAACGTCAATTACTGAATGAAAAGTCGTAGAATCGGGTAATGGGACTCGTAAATCTTCATATGACATTAGTTCAATTGTTTTCCTGGACGTATTTTCGTAACAATGGTTCTCGACTGTAGTGACTGGTGCAAAGAAAGGGTCTTAGCAAAACAGAATCCCGTGGAATCGTAAATACTATCTGGTTACATAACCAACAACCATTCACGACGAATACAACACCACGCAGCCTGGTCTTATCTTCCTCTCGTAAACCATGGATTTAGATTATCCTGCTGAAGCAATTAACTCCTACTTGTTCGTGAGCGACTACAAAAACTGTGGCAGGAAGACAAGTCGAGAAACCACCGAAATGGTATTAAACGAGATAGACGTGGCTGCTCAAAAACCCTTGAAAGAAACTTTGACAATCAAATGTGCACTGCCGTTTTTATCGAATGAATATTGTTAGCTACATCATGATGCACATTACGCAGTCCAAATTCAAATCTAAATTACAATCGTAATCATTACTCGAATGATTCACTGATTTAAGGACGTTGCTCAACCACACAATTAGGAATTGTTATAATATTACATACAATTAAATGGGCTAACCTGCGAGTATTTGTTTATATTAATAATTAGGTAAAATTAGATACCATTGTTCCTTTTAAACTTTCCGCAATGACTTTCTGATGTGGAATAGAACGTTTGGTTTCAGCAGTAAGTCGTTTTTATTTCTAATCAATACTTCAAGACCGTTCTTCCAAACATGCCGAAGTAAGAGTAATACGTTTTTACTTGTTTTCGCGACTTTAAATATCCCCGAAATTGAATAATCCAATGTACGAACAGTATCGTTAATTGAAAACAGATTAATCAAGAAATTACTGAACTTTTACGCAACCATTTTTCGTCGAATATACTTTCGTAATTAGCTAATTCGTTAACGTGTCGGTTTTGATGGCTTAAGTAATTCTAGCAGTAAGACCTATTTGACTCTCTTAATTAGCGAAACTACACGTATGTATACACACATTTAGATATACCCAGAAATCCATACGGACACGTTCAAATTATTTCAACAGTTTCCATTTACCTCTCTTTCGTATCCGGGCAACGAATGGTATTGAGGGGGCTGGAAACGTGTGTGAGTGTATATATATATATATATATATATTGCAAAGAATGGAAGATTTTTGATTCGCGTGCTGATCTTCACCGATACGATTGCTGTAACTACTCTTCCAGAAAATCGTACAGTAAAAGTATACCAATAATTAAACTTGATTTATTATTTAAACTATTATATTACTAAATGCTTAAATATAACAATATAAAAATGTATATTTATCACCCAACGTAAACTATCTTTAGAAAAAGGGTTTTTCTGTCTCCTGGCGTTGTTTGGGTGTAAAAAGCCTTGACTTCAATTTGTGTTTTTAAACATCATTTATTCCATTTTTACTCCAATTTTTCAGTTAACGTTCTTCAAAGGATCAATTATATGTTACACTGGATAGAAAGTTTTACAAATTAGTGAAAGTCTGCTTTTGGTTCGTTAGAAACACATGGGTATCATATGCAAGAATGGATATGATTCAACTGACAATTTAACTAGAAATGTAGAAACTAAGTAGTATAATTAGAGCGGACTAGTTTGGTTAAATTCACGGTGAAATGTTGGTCCCACCTGGAGTGATCATACAAATAAGTTATGCTGTCTTTTACAAATATGCTCTCCCAATCTCCAAACGTTTTCATCAAACGATAATTAATGTAAATTTATTACAAGTTTTTCTTGCAAATCATTGATTTATTTGCGCAACACTTTATCGGTTTCGGCCAATTCATCTCGAAGCTAAATTTGATTATCTAAAAGTTTGAAAACGGAATTGTGGCTCGTATTCTGGCTGCAGTTTAAAGTGTCAGAGTGAATTTTTGTATACAAATTCGTTTTGCATCTGCACATTCCACGTTTTATGAAATTAATTGTACGATTAACGTCAACGAATTGCTACTCAAAACTGCTAGCAATTCACAGGTATTATTAGTTAAAAAATCACTTTTATTTTGAAATCAGATATCACGCGTGAAAGTTTTCTAACTCGATATATCGAATACCAGAAATATTGATTGAAGTTTATTTGGAAGTTGAAATTTCGTTTGAAATTACTTTATGAGTCATTGAATATTAGTGTCACATTCTTCCGTATTTATTTTGCGCGTTTCTTTATTTGAAGCTACATGCATGTAAACGATGTTATTTTTCAAATCGGTTCATTGTATTGATTTCTGATCGACTACTAACGAATCTGACAAAAAATTACGCTGTGAATCGTATAAAACTTGTTTCGTTTATTTGCTCGGAATTTTTGGTTTTATCGTAAGCTATTTCTATGTGAATATGAAAGAAATAAATGCCGTAATTCGTGGAATGATTTAATTAAAAAGAATAAGCGGAATTGGTGCAATTTTATTTACATGATCGCTTAAGAATAGATTGATACATTCAAAATTATGTACTTTCAATAATTGTTATTTACACTGGATAACAAATTTCGATGTTTATTTTGCTTCAGAAGTGCCGTACAGACAAGGTTGAAATATGCCCAATACACAAATGCTGATGTTTAAAAATATCAGTTCTCGACTTTGGGGTTCAAAAGACAAAAACTTCAATAATTCTATGTAGGATCGTAGAAAAAATTATCAAAAATTATTATTTTTTACTTGAGTTATGACAAATTTCAAAATAATTTTTTTTTAAATTGTGTTCAGCACTATTGAAAAAATACAAAGAAATATCGTTGTAGAAATAATATCTCTGAAAAAAGTCTGAAAAATATTATCAATAAGTCTGAAAAACTCTGAAAACCTCTGAAAACCTCTGAAAAGTTCTGAAAAACTCTGACAGTTCCAATTTTGAGAGGTTTTCAGATATTGTCAGACTTTTGAACTTGTCAGTTTTACCCAAAGTCTGAAAATCTCTGAAAAACTGAAAATATCTTAAAATTGGGACTGTTAGAGGTTTTCAGAGTTTTTCAGAGATTTCCAGAATTTCCATTTCTACAAGGGTATATAAAAAGAGTTTTATATATTTCTTTGTGTTTGGGGGGCTTGCGAAAGCTCCTTTATGCGTCACTTTTTTATATAAAACATTTCATAAAATGTAAACATTTTATATACAAACTAGAACCAAATTCGTCATTTCATCAAGATTCTCTTATTCTTTGACTTTGCATCAACCAGAAAATAAAGTTCGCTTATCTGAAGCAAAATGGCTATTGACCATTATTATTAATTTCGAAATGAAAAGGGAAATGTAATTTTGATTAACGATTTACATCTACCAAAGGCAAAATATTTTTAAAAGATATTTCCCATGACAATGGACAAATATAAAATTACATCGACAATTGACGGCAAAAGAAAAAAAACAATATTGCAATATTACACTCCAAATTGAATTTTGCATTATATTGTGTACATTTAAAATTATAGAATTCATAACTCTAATTCACCTCCAACATAGAAAGTGGTTTTTAGTCGTATGAACGATTACTTAAAGTATGTAACACCTAACGCATTTATAAAATATTGCATATTGTATGTACAATTCACAATTTATATCGTGAAATATTGTCTACAATATTTCAACATCTATAATAGTGTGATTTAATGGTGATGAAATTTTTAATTAAAAAAAATTGTGCAGGAACAGCATAAACCTATTGCCTTTATGTCTCTTTCGTTTCAATCTTGAAAACATAAATTAAGTACTTACATTGCCTTATTAAAAAGGCCTCATTAAAATCAACTGATTAATAATTGCTTTATTAATCAGTTGTCTTGATACCTCTTCAATTTTTCATGTTCAATGTCCTAATTATCACCGGAAGTTGGATATTCAGTTTCAATAGAATGATAATTTGTAACTAAAAACGGTAATTTAAATTCAAGTGAACATATGTACGGCTTTCCAAAACGGAATATTGCGAATAATTTTGTCGTACAGACGAAATTAATCAAATAATTACAGTGAGTAATATTATATCATACAATGTGAAATTAATTTACCGGCCAAAAAACTGCTATCTACGATCACGGCATACTAATCTGAATATTGAATACGCAGAATATAAAAATTACGTACTTATTTGTTCGGATTTGGAAGGTTTGATATTACGGTTCAGTAGACTAATGTTTAATAGATGATTTCTCGATAATTATAATAGTCAGACGTCACGAGTTCATGTTTTAGTGTAATGAAATTTCTATCATAAATCAAGGACGTATATATGATCGAAATGCTTTTTCTCAATTGTTTCACTTTACATTGAAAATCAACGACGTATGTGATTATTGTGATTTGTAGGTACAAATAAACTTTTGATAAATAACCCAGTGTATATTAAAACACAATTACATATCGAATTCAACATACGACCATGCTGAAATTGTAACAAATTTATTCTCAAACTGCTATTATTAAGAAGCAGATATTTATTTTGTGACTATTTCACAAATGTAAACAGTGTGTGCTCAAATAATATTAATATAAAATGAAATGTACGAAGTTGCCATTTCAAGTAATTTCCCAGTTGCATTCTAAAAGTTTATATTCAGAATCCTGCAGAAATGTAATGAATTATATGAACATTTTAATTACAGCTTATTTCTTAAATGCTGGACAAATTTACAATGATCAAAGTAAATAATATCACTTTAGGATCAAGAAAAAATGAATTTCAGAGTGGGAATAAAATCTCATCGGAAAGGTGTTACTTAGAAAAATGATTCTACTCCCGATTCTTTTTACTTCACAGACGTTCAATAAATTTTATTTTGTTCTCAGTGTAACCTGGGAAACGACCAGATATTATTTTCTTTGACTATCTAACGGCAAATGTGTAAAAAGCATTCCGATCATTCAGACGATACCGTTACTCCTGGCAACAGATTGAGTAAAAATACAGAGATATATCAACAAAAAATTTGAGTAAAAACCTAGCTGTTTTCGTTTGTTGCATACGTGTAAACTCCAAACTCGACATAAAATTTTCCCATTTGAACTGCAAACTGAAAATCGTCTAAGCAATTTAAAACTAAAAAATACAATATTTTGTTGTCCATATTTTCGATACGCATAATCACAAATTGTAAAGCAATATTAAATGTTACTTAATAAGTCGACTCCTTACATATAAATATGGGTATTACAAACTACTTGAATTTGTAAGTGAATGCGACCTTTTAAGATTACTAATAAATTCAAATAGAAAATCGTTATCTCTTCGACAATGAATTTTGTGCTTTTATTCGGAAAGCCGATGGAACAGCCAAGTGGTAACACCTCATGGGTGACAATTATTCTTTTTTGCTCCAGCCACCTTTTCATTTCACCCCTCTATTCCATACTTGACAAAGCTCTTTATTATCTCGGTGTTTTCTTTTTTAGAAGATAGTACTGCTTTTCGGAACAATAAAATGTTAGTTGAATGGAAACTGCTTCCACATGTAAATTATTTTAACGGCGGTTTAAGTTCAAAGTTGTTGTTATTTGATTTCGTATATTTTGAGGTAATAAAATACCATGTTAATAGAAAAAAACATTCTCAGACAGTTTAGTATATTATTTTTTCACTATGGGTTCATTCAGTAACACTTATTTGTTTTGTGAATCTTTATGCATTAAATGCAAATAAAATTGTATCCAAATCCTAGGAAATTTAAAATAATAAACATTCCTTATATAATTTTAAAAAAACGTTCAACTATTTGCTTACAATCTTAACCGCTATATCGTGGACGACATTTTCTTGACTTTCATTCCTTCTCATCCGAAAGCTCTTGCATGTCTAGGTAATATCCATTTTCAATTTATCTAGTCTTTAATAGGAGTTTATTTTGCCGCAATTCTTTTATAAATTCAATTTAATATTCCATCGCTTGCGCAAGATTGAAAGTGTGATTGTAATAACTATGCCATCTCTATCCTGTTATATATTTAGTTTCCACAAAGTAGATACATTATTCTATTACAAATGTTTATTGGATTACATTAAACCCGTAAGTGAAAATTATCCATTACAAATGTTCAATTTTATTAATTTGACATTCAATTCGGCGTAATGGGTAAGCACTTTTAATTAGTCAGACATGTGACATTTCCGTATTTGATTTATAACTAATTTCATTACGTAGTTAGTGAACACGGCGCCTGTTTTATTGAGGTATTTGCAGTATTTATGACGAACCGATGAAAAATGCAACATGATAGATCGTAAATCGATGGAACCGAATCATTGTGCATGTAAGTGAGACATTAATTACACTGATTCTGTCAACGCCGTAAGCTATAGGTTATAAGGACAAATAGAAACGTTATGATACGTGGAGATGCACAGATTTGGTCGAACCACCGGATTTGGGCATCCGTGCAATATATTACGATAACAACTACATTCCTATAATGACCAATATTTCCTTCTATTTGAATATCAATAAACAGTTTTACATGCATATTTAATTGAGAAAAAATCGTTTTAACGTATAGATATTTATCAAAAATGATAATAAAAGTTAATCATAAATAATAAATAATAAAGATAATAAAGGTTTCTTTTCCAGTAATTAAAACAAAAATGTTTACCACATATTCCCCGCATATACAATAACAAAAAGCCACACAAACAGTCAATATACAAACCAAAGACAGCTCCGTTCCAAAAAATGAAATCACCAATTTTTTTCCGCCTATGCGGAATAGTTGCGGAAAGTTTTCCGAAAATGTTAAAAATGGTTGTGAAAATGAAAATGTCTCTGGCGATTTTCATTTTCACCGGAAAAAAAATTTGTTTTCCATCCAGTTGTACATTTATTACCCGATTTTAAAGTCAAAAATGAATTTTTATTTGATTATGAGTCCCTTTATTCGATGCCAAAATGCTTAAATGTTTATTCAGGATAAGAGGCTGTTGTGCTTTTGACATTTACATTTTGTGTACTTGTGCAGAGTCTACCGAATTTCTTGATATAATACCTAAACATGATATATAATTATTTAAATTATTATTGTATATCGTTACATTTAATAAATTCTTATTGAATGTAATTTTACGGAAGTTAATTTCGTAATCCAGTTTATGTAGATGGTTTGATTTAATGGACATTGCGGTTTAATGTTGATTGCTCAGCAAAGTGGGTTATTTTTAAATAACATTTGCAAACTTCGCTTTTTCCATAAGCTGAATTAAACTTCGTTATTAATCTGCATTGAGCACTGAAATTACGATTATAGTACAAGTCACCTGCAGGTTTACTGATTATAAGGAAATATTTAATTAATTCGCAAATACATTCGTGCAACTTTTCCATTTTCCTTTACCAGAATACATTCATAGATACTGGATATTTGTTACAGCATCTATGCAATCAAACTTTTTCGTCATATTTTGAAGAGATATTCTGTACATCCCTAAAAGTATATTTTAACATTTAAAAGATAATGGAAGCCGACATATATTCTCTAAAATTTAGTTAAGTAACCATATTTCTTAATTTCACTCTATCAAGATGTAACAACATTCATCTTAGCAATATCAATTTTCAAAATACTTAACTTGCTACCAATTCACTTGTACAGCGTTACACGGGCCAAGGGTAAGAAGCTAGCTTCGCGAATGAATGCATTCTGTGGTTACAGTGGTTAATTTGTAACCCATGCTCTGGATTATTGTCCCTGAGGGAGTTTCGAGAACATACCTGCGGTCGGACATACTTGCATCGATAAACTTTTCAGTGATGGATCGAAATGTTAAGTTCTAATTCAAATTTTGGTACCCCTTTCAAACGAAAGAGAACCCAATTTAGTATAAATTTCACCATTACAAAATACTTTTTTTACCCCTTCCACTCCAACGAACCGAACATAAATTTAGTTCGAAAATTGTTTAGCAATTATTGAATTCACCGATCGAAAAGGGGAAAAATGTCTGTCTGTAATTTCACTTCTAGAAAACGATTTCGCGAGTTCGCGTGCATATCGAGTGGATGCAAAACATTACGGGCGATAAATTTTGCTGGGCCTGAGCGATTCGAAACGTGATAAGTTTGCAGCTGCAAAAATAATGAAAAATAAATTTTGCACAAATGCGCGTGAAATGAAGTAACAGCATGTTCGATGGTATTCCTGCAACCGGGAATGTTCAGAGATATGCGCCGTGTGGCGCCGCAGAATACGCAAATCCCCGAAGGTTTTGGAGGATGCTCGGGTTCGTAAGATGCATTATTTTTTGCTGAATAATATTGTTATTGACAGAAGCAAACGTCGGTAGATTTTGCGATGAAGGGAGTAACATATTGCCTTTTCAGTTTTAGTGACACGGAAAAACGTTCACAGATAACTCTTCGTCAAGACCTTGTACACATTTCCTGCACTCTTGTAGTAAAGAAGTTCTGAAAGTGTCTGAAACTTTCGCATCTCATTGCCCTTACCGCGTATCTGTCATACTTCATTTACCTACACGCACACGGTCGTCGGAGTTGAAAATTCGTTTTCATACATCAGACATGGTAATGCCTTTTTTATATTGCGTCTGCGCCACGTAATCGAAACGTCTGACGTCGAAATATATATGCTGATAGTCTAAAGTAATAAAACAAACTAGCGCATGCCATTTTAATAGGAAATGAGGCGACGCCTGCCGGTTGGCCGCGGTGATAAATCGAATAACGCTTTAAAGAGATGTTCAAAAGTGTCACCTTGTTGCGCTGAGTCTCCACTGACGGTGCCATTTGTTAAGTAAACGCTTACCTTTATTACACTTATTATTATTCGATCTGAACTACTCTGGTGCGGGTAGGCGCACAATGTAAGCATTTTTTGCTCGTATTCATCTTTGTAATGCTCTCGCGCATAAGCACTCCGCTATTAGAACTACATCTTTATTACAGAACGCTCATCCGAGAGTGCCGCTCGCGAAAAAAGTATCGCGCGTCCTTTGGTATTTATCATCTTAATTCGCCCGGGAATTAATGAAACAATAATTAATTATTCGTGAATTCGCTAATGTAATTTGCATACTGCAATACAGTGCAAAATAAATTTGTGTCGCTGCATTGAAAATAAAACGAGTTGTCTCCCGGTCGCGAGAAATATGAAGGTCCCCTTAAAATTGAGCGTTATTTGCATTAAGAGCAGCTTGCGCGTTTTTCGTCGACGAAGAAAACACGTCTTTGTTCGTCACTCACGCGGAACCGCTTTATTCACGCAGACACGTCGGCATTACGATACGATGCTAATTAACGCGCGCTAATAGGATGCCGACGAGATAGTTCGGCGAAAATAAATATTTGGATTAAGCTGCAAAATCGCAATCGCCATGGTTGTTATGGCGCGAGCAAATACCGCTCGGCCACAATTTTAAGTGGAACAGTTATTGCCGCTCATAATGGAGTAATCTGTGTATTTGACAAAAAAAGCCCCGGATCAGGCTGAAAAAACGTGAAACCGCGGCGCGCACCAAGTTCCCCGTTTTCCGATGCGCAAACACAGGTGGCGACGAAACAAAATGCGCGTTATCTATGGAGCGACACACTTCGCGACACAGGCTCGTTTATGCAGAATTTACCTTCGCGTCCGAACGAATTGTTTATGCGCGCGTCGCGGTGTAAACGGCGCGGCGATCGCTCGTTGTCGAGGCAATAAAAAAAGTCGCCAGTTCGAGCACTTTTAATTACGCGATGCACGCGCGCTCGAGTGATATTAACGTGCGCGCGAAAAGTCAATAGTCGCAAAAAACGGCGCGATTTTCATACGTCCGGCGAAGTTGTTCGCAGGCGGGCAATGCTCTCGCGAAAACATCGTGTAACGGAAAGTTTGCATATCGGCGAAACGGACACCGAAAAATACAAGCCGCGCACGCGGCGGATGTATTTTCGTGTCACTGCAAATGTAACGCGTCATCGGAAGGGATCCGGGGCGGATCGTCTTCGAACGGGAATTTCACGCACGACATGGCAGCCGCGACGCTTTCGACACGCAAGCCGGCTTGGCTTTAAATCTGTACGCGACGAATTTTGAAGCGCCGCTTATGCACACAGCGTCGCATGCGAATTGCAGTTGCATTTTGTACTTACGTACGAAATGTAAACAGCCGTACTTGGGAAATTATGTGAACGCATATAATACGACGCTCGGGATGCATGCGCTGGAATTTCGGACCCGGCAATAGTCCGCTACGTTAGGAAAACTGTTAATATCCTGGCAGAACTAACTGTTAAACCGTCGTCATTGTGCCTCATGCACGGAATGCATCTATCCCGCGCATTGTTTCGCTCGTATCTGCGATCGTTGCGCAATCGGGCGCTCGATTCCGCCGTGCTTATATTTAATTGCAGGCTGGAAACGTATTAACGCGGTTCCCGGGCGGTTTATTTACGCATGCTCCATTATCCACATGGAGGATCGGTGGATCCGCGCTTATTTGAGGAGAAATATTTATAATGATGATGCACGAGACGCCGCCACATTTCTAATCGAGGCGATCAAAGCCCCGCCCGCAATGCGCCCGGATTCTTTATGTGCAGCCATTAAAGCCACCGCATCGCGAATTCGGAGATGCCGCGGAGATTAGAAGAGGCTGAAATTTCGCCGACATTTGTACGCGCGCTCCGGATACCCGTTTGATCTCGCGAAATATCGACGTAGCTGAATCTGCCATTGTAAATGAGCGACGCTTTTGCTGTTCGCGGATATTCCGTTGTGAAAGTTGAATCCGGCCGCAGTTATGTTTCCCTGGATAACTCTACGGGAAATGTGTAGGCCCTGTGTAGGTTGAGCTCGGGTGGTTTCTATGTTCCTAACGCTTCGAAATTCCCCACTTGGAGATTCAGGGATATCTTTATAGAAAAAATCGGCCATATAAATGTTTGCAAATTATTATTATTTTTGTTCTTATTACACAGTTATTATTTATTTGCTTTAACCCAACGTTATTCACGTATTATTTCGCCCAGAAACTTTGAATGTTTGAAGAATTGAACACTCGTCCCTGAGAGTATGAAGCCTGATCCTTACCTCTAAGCTACAACGCCTTGTACAGTACAAGTTGAAATCCTGCTACTATTATGAATGTGAATTTGTTTCTTTGTTTATTCGTTTGTTTGTAAGAACATCACGCGAAACGCTAAATAGCAATATTTATGAACCGCGAAATTTTTATCGACCTGCCAGTCAGCATTGTAACGTCGCATCCACGTAAGGTGACTCCGCGGTACACGATTTATAAACGAGATCGATTGGAACCTGGCGACGCTTGATTTATTTTCGCGCGGTGTAATGCGAGAGGCGCCAATATGTTGCGATATGTAAAATTTTTATTAAAAATTTGTAAGAGGATCGGCAGCTGAATTGAAGTGAGCGTAACACGAGGCGTTGCGAAATTTCCCACGAGTCGTTATTGTACGCGGAAATCTGGAAACGCGAATTATCTGTCGATGCGAGCGTATGGTTCTTTTGAGGAGAAATTTAATAATGCATTCGGTTATTGTGCAGAACGGAATAATTGAACGTGTCAATGAAATTGTATCGGAATACGCGGTCCGTTTATCGATAGTATTTAACCAATCACGAGCTTTCGTTGGCGCGCGATCTCTGACTTTTTACACCTCTGCTTTTTTACAGCAAAGGATAATACGAGATAACACACAGGTCGCACCGTATTAATTTTATCGTATATGATAACTCGGTAACGTTTCAATTTTTCGCAACCAACACACGAATGAAGCAACAAATCGCACTCTCCATCCAACGTCCGTGAACGTTATTCGATTAACGGTGATTCGGAATTGAACATCAGGGCAATAAGATAGTAAAAACAGAGATTTTGAAACACAATCGAGTTTCGATGCTGAATTTCGGTACGAATTACGCGAAATTTGATTATTTGTTGCCATCGAATTTTGCAGAGATGTGTAGTTAAAGGTGTTTACTATTTCTGTTTTGTTGTATCTTCAAACTAAATATGAATAGTTTAGCGAGAGACGCTAAACTATTCGATAAAGATGAGAATAAATACTGCTTCTTTGTATTAATAAAGTTGTCGGAAACGTAGATGCTTTTGTGTAACATTATTCGTTGCTGAAAATGTATCTGCTTTTTTACTGGTTACCATGGTTCTTTATTGCAACGCGCGTTTATTGTATCATATCTGTTTTCCTTGACTTCCTTGATACAAATGCCCCTACGATTTTTATTACAAAATATTATTATGATAGAACGTAATATAATGCCTTTCATACTATATAGTGTACTATTATACATGCCTTGAGTGATTTTTTGTTCATTTGTTCATCTCCAATAACGGTAAACACAATTGTGTATAATAAAAGCATTTTTTTACTTTCTGCAGATACTGAACGGAATTTTCTCAAAAAGATATTCTTTTATTGTAAAACAACTTTTTAAGAGTGAAGGTATTATTGTGGATAATATTTTGTTGCAAATAAAAATTGTACCTTCTTTTTGTGTTTTCTTCCATTTTTATTTACAATGAATATTTATACGGAGAAACTTGGATTCCTTGTATCAAAATGCACTGCTTAATTTAAGTTCAAACTTCTTTGCATTAATAGTTGGAAAGCGTTTTTTAAATAATTATACTCGCGTATAAATAAATTAATTAAACTGAGTCTCAAGAGAATACTCGACTTTCTCCTTGGAACATTTGATAAAGCACAGTGAAAAACGTAATAAGAAAACAATAAAGTATCAAATGAAATATAAAATGAATAAAATCTAAAATTAAGTCGAAATTGACCAACTTTTGTCAAAGAAAATTCGTCCATTTTAACATTTTAGTTCCTTACAAAAATCATAAAATAAGAATTTCTCAATATATGAAATCATGTCAAAATATTTTAATGGTATTTTGAAAACGTGCAAAATTCAATGTAACATTTTACTGTATTGTAGTACTGCGAAATCTACTTCCAGTTCCCAAAACCAGTGTTCGCTCATTCTGTTACGTAAGCAGCACAAAATAGACAGAAGTAAATTTCAATCTGTTAATTGACTCACGTAACAAAAAATTTCGTTTGTAAAGGTTCCAATGTGAACAATCGTACAATTGGGACTTTGTCACCGTCTTTAGATTAAAAGTCTAAAATGTACAATTTATAGGAGCATTAAGCTTATAAGAAGTTGTCAACACCGTTTCTTCTATGCCTTTCAAACTTTTCTCATTAAAGCTTTTTAGAAAAAAATATTGTTCAAATAAAAAGAAAATTCTCCTTTCGGATCGTTATCTAATAAATATTATCTACTTTAGCGGAATATCATATCAACATAGCTATAAGAACCTATGAAAATCTTCAAACAATAAAGTGTTAACAAGTCTGAAAATACCCACACAAAAATATATATGTGCATAAATTATATTGTATTTACGACTTATATGCTGCATATATACATGTGCTAACATATATGCGCTCTACATGTTCATTTTGGCCAGGGTAATGAAAAATACGTTTTAATATTGAATCAGTTGGAAATTCTTCCATTAGAAACTTTAATCGATTCTAAAATTCTATTAACTACTACGAACAAATATACATATAATGTACATCCCAGGCAAATAAATCATATTTTGCTTTTTGCATTGTTTCGCCTAACGTATGCGTCTTCATATGCAAAATGAAGGCATGAAATTCGTTACACTCTCACATCCCTCATATAACTCAGATCCCTCTTAATATACTACCAGCCTGCCTTTATTAATTCGAAGCTACTATCTCATCGATGCGTTATCTTTACTCCACTATGCACCTTATATTATACGTTTACGTCTACATAAATGTTGTAACGAAATTTCCCGACGATGTAACGAAGTAACTTTAAAAAAACTTGGCAATGAAAATAGCTAACTTATCATCTAATTTGTGCTTGTTTTACAATTAGAACAGTAATTTAAGGTATCTAAATGGTAATGTATAATTAGTGTACGGTATTCTCAGTGGCCCAAATATCTTTTTACCATTCAATTTTTTTAAAAAATATCCGCTATGACTTCCCTAGTAACAAAGTTTCAAATGTCCCTCGTGTTTTATCACAATTTCTTCACTTTCGTTACACGTATAAACTGTCAGAATTTTTAATTAAACAATACGAACGTTCATTAGTTGGAACAAATTCAGTTGAACACTAATTATCACTGAATACATCTAACGTTTACTGTTCTATCATAGATAATGAACTGAACGTTATCATTATGTTAATTGCACCCACTTTTTAACTTACGTTGACAAATTTCACCGACGCGATCTTCCTCACAGCACATCCATTAAGGTCACGCTGATTTTAATTAAACGCTGAGAAATTCTGCAGCGATGTTAACAATAACGTCAGGTCCAAGCAATTCAGTCTAGAAACACAAAGAAAACTTTCTGAATAAATAACGGAACGAATCATTTAAAAAATTAATCGCTAAATGACCACCACACTCCAAAGCTACACGCCAACCTCCACAATTTCCATTTGCAAACAACAAATCAAAACATCCGCTTCCTTTCCATTCTTTCTCATCAGACAACTCCGATCCAAAAAACTCTTGCAACAACTACTCAAACACATTAATCTCTCCCGTTTCCGCGGCCCAATTACCCTGATTATATGAGTATTTATATTCCCCAATCCCGCCAACTATTACACCTGCAGTCTGCAGTTATTGCAGCCGTACGCTCTGCTTTGGTCGAGTCACTGCCCAGGATTCGACTAGATAAAATAAACAGCCGCTGCGACTGCCCCGACACCAAATACAGTCGCCAGTTAACTTAAAACCACGAATCGATTAATTAACGGATAAAGACCGTTTCGTCGCCCATCCAGGGCCGTCCTCCCGGCGTCGGCACCCGGTCAAGAATTTGCGAACTTGCCGTAGTCCCACGCTTGATAAATCGTCTTATAATCCCGCGTAATGGCGTGACATCGTGACAGGGACTTTGGCACCGGTCCGGCCGAACGATTTGAGGTTTATTAAGACAACAATATTCGGGGCGCGACACTCAATCAACGTCAGAGCCTCGTGCGGCATTAACACCTTGCGCAAGCATGTGACGCGCCACAGGCATCGCGTATTAACTTACGCCAGGCCATTAGCGCGAAGTATCCTCGGCGCATCCCAGGCGTATTATCCATAACTGAATTACACGATAAATAAAAGAACGTCATAATCTCGGTGGCTTTGGTGTCTTATGTATGCATGAGGTATGGACGGACAATGCCGGGCGGTAGGCTGTCCGGGAACTTGATGTAGAGTCCCGGGGGACGCGCCGGGTTGCTATCCGACATTGAATGATATCAGCCCGCGTAGACCAAACTGGGAACTTGTTACCCGAGGTTTTGACGGAATAAAAATACCGGTCGTTAGCCGGTCGGGCTGTGATATTGCGCGGTCGAAGGCATCGAGGAAGACGCGTCAACGGGCCGCGGGACCTAATGAGATTGCGCGCTTTATTAATGCTAACAAGATTCGGAAAGTCGCGCGGAGCGATCGCGTTAAGAGGCACGCCACGCTGAGTGGGCAAGAGTTGGGTAGGGAAGTTAGGTGAAGGGGGAGACTTTTTATTTTTATGAATATTAGAGGGAGAGAGGGGATTATTGATAAAAGGTTTATGGGTTCGAGTAGCGTGATGTGGAAGGTCTGAAAGTTGAGAGGGCTTCAGAGCAGGAGGAAGATGATACCGTTAGAGGGAACCAGGAGTGATTAGAATTGGGGATGTGGAAATTTGAGGAACGGCTTTGGCTCAGTGTCGAACCGTGTTGGATAATATTCAGGACAGAGAAGTAGGAGCAACGTATTCTGGGGACAGTTGGTGGCAAAAATTGTCTTTGAACTTGGAACCAAATTTTGTTTTCCACAATTTTCCTGCCTAGTAAATATTTGTTGCGACTGAACTTATAAGGATCAGTCGCATTAAGGAGATTGCATCGCTAGTGAAAAAATCTGGATTCGGTCTGGCCACATATACTACTGCCAGATTATATCCGGACTGTTTCCAGTTTGTACACTCTTAAAAAAGTATTATAAAAAAATATACTATTTGTGTTGAATAATGAGTTTACTTGAAGCGGTTATATTTGAATCAATTCTAACTCTCATACCTACTATAACCTATAACAGACATGGGGAAAATAGATTATGTTTCCCC
>JABFPB010000455.1:0-38255 GCA_022817645.1 Ceratoteleas bidentatus
AAAAGAAAATATATTTGGCCCCCAAAATATATACGAAGTAACTTTTCGAGAACAAACCCAACGCTTTATCACTGGGCCAAAGTGGTAATAAGAATAACAGGAAACCTTTTGCTTAGTTAAATTGCATACAATAATGACAATATCATTTATCTCGTTTTTTCAAAAATGTTTGCAGGGTATTCATTGAATCTAAATAATTATGTAAATAAATAATTTATTCAATATAGAAATCTTTCTGTACAATAACAAACCGACACAAAAATAGGATCGAAAGTCTAATCCATCTTATACATTAAAAAAGGTGCCACGGATTCATTACTCCGATAATCAAGTCGCCTTTCATTTGCCAGTTTCTTCTTAGGCGAACTTTCAGCAGATGTGCTCTTTCTTTTACTCGTACCCTCCTCATTTGGTTCGACCCGGTTAAAAACCTTCTGCAAATTTTGCGCAACGTGGTAATCTTTGTGCTCGTCGAATTTACCCAAAGAAATCATTTGTCCACATTGTTCGCACTCCTGGAAACCTTCTCCGTTTTCGCTGGTTTTTATAAAAAAATTATTAATTGACTTGCCCTCGCTTTTCTTTTGCTTCTGCACCTTCGCTTTACTTCCTTTCGGTCTGCCAACTTTTGGCGACACTTTCTTCTCCGCTTTACTTTTCATCATCGCAGACGCTTCCTTCTGCAGTTCTAACGGCAAACAAGAGAGAATCTCTGGATCGATGTTATCCAGGTTCGGAAAAATGTCTTGCAATTTTATTTTACAGCTCTCTGGTTCCAGCACAGGTTCATTTACGATAGTGGAACTGGAGGGTATTTCATTAGCTGACGAATCTGCATCCTCTTCGACCTTCTCACACGATTCTTTCAAAATATTCGCAAAAAACGAACTCTTCAGTGAATCCGAGTTCTTCAACATTTCTTGCACGTCAACTTTCGGCTTTTCCTCCGGCTTCGGCGATGGTATATTGTTGATGAATTTGAAAAAACTGCCACTCTTCTTAGCGGTAGTTTCCAGTTTCTTTTTCAGCACCACTGGTTCTTCCGAAACTGCCGTTTCCTCTTCGATTGGACAAGTGTCTTGTATTTCTTCCACCAGAGTGCACTGCGTGTCCTCTGAAGTACTCTTATCGGACCGATCGCTTTTGAAGAAATTTATGAGATTTTCACTTCCTTTGACTCGGACAAATTTGCCTGCAGAAACCCCAAGATATGCTATTGGGTGTTGTATTTTGCTAACGACGTCAAAGCATTGGTTCTGCATCCTTTCTTGCTTGTAGGAACTTATTGGAAGGGATTTAGACTGAGAAACGATGGAGTCGTTTTTTTCATAGTGGTAACTGACTGTGAGTAACGTGGCTCGACGTTCGTTTTCTTCTTGATCCTGTTCCAGTCGTTCACACACTTCTGCAGACAATTCTCCTAGCCAGTGTTTCAACTAAAAATGATTTGTTTATAATTTAATAGAAATAATTAATTATTTTTGTTTATAGATTCATTTAATAAACATCAATTAAACGTTGTAGAAACGTTTATTAATGCTTATAATCGTTTAATAAACGTTTCTAAAACGTTTATTAAATTTTTTTTTTCAGATTTGAGTTCCATTAGGGAAGAGTAATAGCAATACTATTTTTCAATTTATCTTTTGGATTAAAAAATGATTCTTACATTTTCAGGCGATGTGAGTGCTTGCTTTCCTGGAAACTTTTTACATGCTCCGATCGACTTTGAAACTAGTCTCGTAGTAACAGGTTCATTGTCGATTCCTCGAGCAATGTTATAAAGCCAAAGTCTAAAACCAAAAATTAATATAATTACAAAAATGTGTTCCTCACGAACGTTGGACATAGAGTACTGAAATAATTAATTGGAAAGTACCCAGTTTTTTCATCAAAACGGTTTTGAAGGTATTGTAGGGAAAACTGAAGAAGATCAGCCATCACATTGCATTTGAGTGATTCAATAACAATGTCGCCAAACTTTCCTCCAAGGTTTCTCACTTTCTTCACAGGAAGAGTAGAGAATAACGAAGGCACTGCAGCGTAAGGCAGAACTGTTTGGCGGTTTGGTTTGTGCAGTCCACACGCTAGCTTTGCTAAAATCTGTAAAATAATGTTTGGTTTAATCATTGAGTTAATAAATACTCAAACATTTTAGATCAATGTCGTTATTTCTAAATGTATACTTTGTTATAAGATATTCCTGCTGAACACCTATACTCCGTTTTCTGGTAAATGTCTTCCCTGATTTCTTCAACAATCACTCCAGCTACTGCGAGTCTTTGAGCTTGGATATCATTTACCTCTTCTGCATTTTGCAACCATTCTTTCACACCATTGACTCTTTGTTCTAAAAATACAGATATAAATGTAATTAGGTTTGAAAATTAATTTTACTGAAGTAACATATTATTATTGCAATTGCATTAAAAAAATAATAAAATATTCTTTTGTCTTACTCATTTAGACAAAAAAGGTAATTGGTTCTAAACTTGTTATTTAAAATTTGAGTTTATTTTGAAAATTACCAGAACTCTGTTAAAGTTCTTTTAAAATCATTACCCTCATCATTAACCCCTACTTCAGAGTATCCTACAACGTAGGTATTCTTTAATTGCTTGTCTAAATCATCTCTGTGTGTTCCAGAGGCAATCCTTTCATCCACAAGCTGAGTGATATCCAAATATGCCTCATCCACACTGGCTCGCTCGATTGTGTTACAGTGTCTTTTCAATACTTCAATTACACTTCTGCCAGCAGTTCTGTATCTGTTTATACAAATTGCAAATAGATTCATTAGCATTATTTGTCATACTTTATGATATATATTTTACTTTAAAAATAAAAACCTTGAAGTATCTGCTTTTCCTCTTAAACAAGGAACTATAGCCAGAACAATGTCTGGACACTTTTCCTTTGCTTCATCACCTCGCATGTGACGAGTTATACCAAATTCTCGAGCTTCATAATTAACGGCAATTATCCTGAAGGAAATAAATTTAAATGAGCTTTATTCACATGTTAGAAACTTCATACAATTTAAATAAGTACAATTTAAAAGTTTCATTAAATAATTAACGTTAACAAAAGATTGATTTTTTGAAAACTTAAGAAAAAACGTATTACTTCTTCTGTGGCAAAAATGAACAAATTAACTCAATTTTGTAGATTTGTTAAAATTAACAAATTAACGGAACTGATTTTGTTGATTTGTTGAAATTAACAAAGTAATGCAATTGATTTAACAAATTCAATTAAATTTGATTTAGCAGTCGATTTCGTTAATTTTAACAAATTAACGAAAGTGTTCAGTGTAGTTTTGAGTGAAATCAGTTAAAAGTCACTACCAAACATTTACTGTTTTTTACATATTATTGTTTGTTAAAGAATTGTCCATGTCTGGTTATGACACACAATTTATATATTACAGTAAATAATTATTTTGTAATTAATAATAAATTATTACACAAAAACATTTGTAATAATTACCCTCCTAATCTCCATTGATTATACTGAACAACAGCCAAAGGTTTCCCTTTGTATTCTGGTTGTAGTTTTACCTCCACTTGACAGAAAAAACAGTCCATGTCAATCAAAACGATGATTCGGTCGCCAAATTTGGCCATTTTTATTTTCTTGGCTAAGGATCTCTGCCTAAAAGTGTATACTATAAGTCTTCTTTTGAATCTTTACACTTCACTTCAACATATAAATGTTACAATCCTATATATTTACACTATTCACAATTTCACTGACATACGTGTGTAGTTTGGTTAACTGCGACTTTGGCGGGAAACTGCTGTACCTAAAAGCTTCATCAAGTAAAATTGTGTTCCTAAACCACTGTCAAGATTGTTAAAAGGAGACGACGATATACAAACAAAAGATGCAGACGAAGACAGCAAGTGTTCGTAGTTCAACATTACTGTTTGATTGTCGTTTGCCTTTGTCTAAAGTATCGAATCGATAAAAGACAGATTTTGGTTGGTAGATTGCGTGTAGTTCTGAAGTCCATTTCATATTTGTTTTCATCGTACGACGAGTCCGTTCGAAAAGGTTAGGCGTCAACACGGAGGGATACAATTGTTTAACAGAATATTGATAAATGCATTCGTATTTATTGTAAAACAATGCCTCTTCCGCCAGCGTTAGCGGCGAGACTCGCAAAAAGGGGGTTACTGCCAAAACAAGATAAAGCAGGTAGTTTAACCTAGAAAAATGAGTGACTGTTTAACAATAACGGCGGGATTAATTAATGACAAACCACTGTTGCAGAGCCGGGGAAAAAGGAATTCAAGAAGAAAGTTCACGAGGAAGTTATTGCCGAGGACTATGACAATTCTAAGGAAGACTTGAATTCCATTGACATATCCCAAAAATTTATGGTATCGTTTTCAGTGTTTCGTATTGTATGTGATATTTTTGCAGCAAAATTTGGTTAAAATGAAACTAAGCTATGGATATATTTTTAGGGTCACACAGGTTGTCCAAATAAATACAACATTTATCATGAATGTACAAAAAAGTGTATGGAATTGTGGGGGCCTGGACATGTACAACCTTCAGAAAAATATTTGAAGAAGCAGATGAAACTTATACAGAAGTATCCTTTACCTGAGACTTGGAGAGCAGTTTATGATCCTGGCAGGCAAGTTTTATTATAAAATCAAAGTTGATTAGATTTTGATAATTTTTCATTAAGGTTTACATAAAAATTGTATATTTAATTCGAGTCGATATGTCTTTATTCTTTTTTGATTCCAAATTGAGAAAATGATATTTGTTTAAAGTGTCCGAAAGTAGCAAAAAATTCATCTTGTTTTTTTAATTATACATTTATATAAAATATATCAAAATTATGTACCTTAAAATTTCATAAAATGAATTTTTATTTTATATTTCAATTAGTGGTCAACACTATTATTGGGATTGGTCATCGGACTTAGTTTCCTGGTTACCTCCAGGACATCCTAAATGCCAGATATCCCAACCAGCGTCACAGCTAAGAGAGGAATTACATATGAAAGACGGGGATCAGGATGATAACAGTGGAAGTGAGGAAAGTGGCAGTGACCAAGAAATGGAGGTACAGTTGATCAGACAATTGTGTGAGGAATAATCTGACTATTGTGTGCACTATATCTATTAAATATCATTTGTTCATTTTTTCAGACGGAAGAAGTTGAAGTTAAGAAAGATTCCAAGGATAATAGAGACAATCGTGAAAGAGATAGAGATAGGAGTGAAAGAGATAAATATAAGAGTGACAGTAGGAGATCCAGAAATCCAAGAGATGGACGAGATAAAAGAGAAACGCCATTAGATCCTATGGATCCTGCATCGTACAGTGATATTCCTAGGTATATTATAACATCAGAAATAACATCTTTATGAAGTGGCTTTTTAATGCATTAAGTCTGTGGTTTTGAGAAAAAAATCATTTAAATCATATTTTTGGATAAATTGGTTAAAGGCAGAAATATACCAAAGTTTGTATATTTTCATTTGGCAACTGTGAGATTTTGATATTTTCAAATAATTATACATTTTGAGAAGATATATTAAAAGTAAACATTTGAATATATATTATATTAATGTATGCATTTTCAGAGGAAAATGGTCAGATGGATTGGTACGAGCCAATGAAGCTAAAACCGGAGCTGATACAACTGCATCTGGTCCTCTATTCCAAATGAGACCATATCCAAGTCCAAATCAAGTACTTAGATCAAACAGGGCAAACCAAAAAGAACCGGAACCATCGAACAAAAATAAAGTCATGTTTCCTGAGAAACCGGAATAAGCAAACCTTATTTTATAATATTGTAATGATCGTTGTTTGAAAATGTGTATATAATTCCAACAAACATTAATTAAATGTATGTATCATTTACAAACAGAATACATGAAACAATAAAATGCACTGAAATGATAACAATTGTTTGCTTAGCAATTTTTTTATTTTATGAATGTACATATAACATTTATTACAAAAATAACATTTTGTCATTGTAAACGATTTAAAGCAGCCTCGATAAAAACAAAATTTATTAAGTTTCTGAATTAGTGAAATTAAATTTAAATGGTTCGGCATTTTCACTTGAATCCTTTTCGTCTTTGTCTTCAGTCAGTTTGTCTTTGGGCGTAACATTCTTATTCGCCTTTTTATAAAACACAGACTTCTGTGAATCTTTCTTTACATTCGTGAATTTCATTTCCGCTGACAGTTTGCTGAATTTCTTTTCATCGTCTGCCATCTTCTGCCTGTAATCCCCAAACATGTTTCTCATAAACTGCCTCTTTTTGATTAAAGACGAATTGCCACTTTTTAGCACATTTAAAGTTTTCATAGCGACCTCTGCTTGCTTGTGAGGCATACTGTCTCTTAATGATGTTTCTAATTGCTGAATACACCAACAAAGCTCCAATTCAAAGCGACTCTCAGCTTCTGGATCCAGACCACTTCTGGTGTTTTGTATATTTGATTTCACTTCTGGTATTACTCTTGGAGTTGGTTTTTTCGCCTGTATAAATGAAACCATTGTAAGTGAGAATATATATTCAAAAATTACGTAATTTATGATGACTCGATATTAATTAAAAAAACTATAAAATAAAAGTTTAGAGATAAAGCCACCATCGCGAACAGCACCAATTTTATGGAGAAAACTGTAAAAACTAAACTTATTCTACTTTTCTAAAGTAACTTTGTAACTTTTATTTAAATTTATCTTAATTCAATCAAGTACAAAGAAACACTAAACTTTAGATATTTTACACAAATTTAAGGTCCAAAGCTTTGGATATAGAGGCACTTTAGTCGATTTTTAAAGATACATCTTTAATCTATTAAATGTCAGTTTGTAAAATTAAATGTTTCTTTACTTCATACTTTATTTTACATACCATTTCCCTTTTTATGTAATATTCCTAGTTTGTAATTCAATAATTATTTTTAACTATAATATTAAAAATTGCCGACGTATATTTGTGCTTTAGCGAATTAACAAGCGCTTTGTTGTGTGATATTTCACACGTGTTTACGTTATGTGTTGACATGTTCTCCAGCGCTCTCTGGTTTTATTACATAAATTTAAGTGACACTACGAGATAATGTTGTATCTCCCTCTAATGCAGTGGGTACTGTCTCAAAAGAAAATATAGGACACGCATCTATATGGTACTTTTCGTTTTGAACAGTCTCTTACACTATTGCATAATGTGGGTGCGTTCAGAAATATTAAAATTTGAGAATAAAAAAATATAATATGTACTGTATAATTCTTTAATACATAAAAGTCATATAAGAAACGTCCTATAATCAATTTTTTGTGTGATTTTATTTTATTTTATCATTTCTAAGTGGAAAATGTATACATTCAGCATCCTTAAATTTGAGATATTATTTTAATTTATTTCAAAATGCTATCGGCTTTAAAAACATTTCAAATTAATAACCGCAAGTACTGCATCAGTCAAAAAGTAAATTTAGAATATTTAATTGCAATAAAAACAGCAGTTCCGTGACTCTAGACTGTACAATCGAAACTCTGATTTTTTATTTTTGTATTGTTGCCACTACTGGATTCGATGATTGACATGTGATTTGAGTCATATCGATTTTACGCACGCCGAATGTGTTGTGATAGTGTACGTGTGCGATGATTTGTGCTATTAAAGACAATAAATACTGACTGCAAACGAAGCACAAATTTATACAAAATGGATCAGTACATTGCTTTTTTCGAGCAAAACATTAATCGAATCGTGTTGGCCATAATATGGCTCATCTTCGGCTGGGAAATATATTTGAACCTAAGACAGGTTAGAATTCAAGCGTTACTAGATACTAACATTATTTGTCTGCAAAAATATCGTTTGTCGTTGGTATATGACAAGATTTTCATTTTACCAAAATAATTTATAATTATGCGATTTAAATGAGTTCAAGTGAAGTTCAACAAATTAGAAATTACTGAAGGTATTGTTTTCTGATTAAAAACCTACTGATTCTGCATAGGTTTGTTTATTGGATACTGCACATACTTTTTCTGTGACAAAAATTATATTATAATTAATACAATGTTAATAAGATTAACAATAAAATGTATCTTGATGTAAGTTTTGAATATAATATAAAAATATACATTGATACAGAAAGTTATATAATTACTCTTATAAAAATTATCATAGTTATCCAGACTATTATTTAACATATGTAAGATATATAAGCTATATATACATAAGTATATTGTTTTCTTTTCAGCACAAATTAATGAAAAAACTTGAAACTGTACCAGACACAGTTAGTGAGTTTATGTCACAAGAGATATATAGTAAGGCGAGGATATATGGTTTAGATAAAAGCAAATTTAGCAACATCAAAGAGTTATTTTCCACCTGTTTTAACTCTGTAAGTTATAAAAGTTTACATCAATATAATTCAGTAGTGTTCAACTACATTTACATAAATCGTTTACATAATATTTACATAAACTATGTGACTGAAAAAGGTCCAGCTTGAAAAAAACACAATAATGGTTTTCGAACTTAGAAATTTATATTTACATTATAATCAGATTTATGTAAATTTTCAGTAATATGACTGAGTTACCTGCTATTAAATATTATGTAAATCGTATACATAATTATGTTTACATAATGTTTACACACAATTTATATCAATTTTACCCACAAATTAATAAATTAACAAATTAATTATCTCTTACAGATACTCATTCAGGCCTTAGCCTATTACCACTGTTACAAGTACAGTGAAATGCTTGCTGAGAAATTTGGTTTAGATAAAACGAACGAAATTGCAGTCAGTTCAATATGCCTCTTTCTCATGAGTCTTGCAATGTTTTTCATAAGTCTTCCTTTCTCTGTTTATAATACGTTTGTACTGGAAGAGAAACATGGTTTTAACAAACAGGTAAATTTATACAATTTACCCCATTTTCTTGTAATCAATGTGGAAAATCACACATGTACTTTTGTTTCAGAATCCAGCGTTCTTTATAAAAGATCAAATCAAGAAGTTTGTTGTAACTCAGGCTTTACTCATCCCATTCATGTGTGCATCCATTTGGATCATTAAACATGGCGGCGACTACTTTTACTTAATCCTTTGGGCTTTCACGATAATCATCACTCTTTTTTTGATGATCATTTATCCAGAATTCATTGCTCCTTTGTTCGACAAATACTCTCCTTTGCCAGAAGGAAATTTGAAGGTTAGAATCGAGGAACTGGCCAGCAAAGTCAACTTTCCTTTGTACAAATTATTCATCGTCGAAGGATCAAAACGCTCTTCTCACAGCAATGCCTATTTATATGGGTTTTTCAACAACAAACGCATCGTCTTGTTTGACACTCTTGTAAAAGAGTATTACAAACCGGCTGAAGGAGAAGAGAAGAAAGACGTTGGGTGTGAAACAGAGGAGATAGTCGCTATTTTGAGCCACGAATTGGGACATTGGCAATACAATCATATGCTCAAAGGATTATTCCTGACTCAAGTAATTAGAATGCAATTACATATTTCTTATGAAAAAATACTTAATCACCGAATAATGTCCTAAGAACCTGTGATAGATTATTCAGTGATTTAGACAGTTTTTCGTGCAATAACGGAACTGTGATTAAAAAAAAATCATATTGAAAAGAGAAGTTAAATGTGTATTTTCTTTTATTTTCCAGGTAAGCTTTATGCTTAATATACTGCCTTTTGCAAAATTAATGGACTACAAACCAATGTATGCTGCATTTGGTTTTACGGAAACTCAACCCATTTTTATCGGACTAATTATTGTGACGACGTACTTCCTCATTCCTCTAAATACGGTAATATATTCATCATATTTTAAGGGGATATTCCAACGAAAAATCAAGAAAAATGAAAAAATAATTTCAGTTCATGAAATTAGTTCATATTCATTTCAAATCAGTTCATATTTTAGGAATTTAGCCATTTCAATAAAACGTCCCCTTAAATTCTGTAGTTAATTTATTATGTAATGGTATTTTAAAATAATCTTACATTTTTAGGTAATGGGATTCATCATGACCATATTAACTCGCAAATTTGAATTCGAAGCGGATTCATATGCTAGAAAATTGGGCTACACAGAACCTCTGAAGCAGGGATTGATCAAGCTGTATAAAGATAATTTAAGTTATCCTATTTATGATAAGCTCTATTCAGGGTGGTACCATGATCATCCTCCATTACTGGAACGATTGGAAGCATTAGAAAAAGCCGACTAAAGTTGCAAAAACCAGTCCATGTGGTTGCATTTCAAAGATCAGTTATCAGATCACTGTTTGTGTTAATATTATTTCAAACTATTAGAATCTAATGATTTCATAAATAATACGCATTTGAGCCACCTGTATGAATTTGAGCAAAGTCTGAAAAGAACTATCTCTGAAAACTGGAAGGCTTGAAGTACTTGAATGATTATATTTTAATTTGCAAACATCCGGAAATCGGACGACCAATTTGATAGATAGTGAGCTAATGTTTAAGTACTTCTTATAATATGATAATTATTGTTTTGCGAAGACAAGTTTATTTGTATTATTGTTGTGTGGAGTTCTAATACACAAATTGCAGCAGTTAATGTTCATTGACACGAAAGACTGCTTAACATCGACATGTGATATTGAATAACTCGTCACAATTAATTATAAAAATAAAATTTAACTCGTCAAAGAATCAGTTCAAAGGAAACCAAAATTAATTTAGAAAACTAGGTTGTATTAACGAGTCATCATTTAGTAAAATTAACTTTAGGGAACGATGACTGAATGCATTTTTAATTACATTCTACGAATGCAGAAATTATATAGAGCATCCTCTGGAAATATTCAAAGAAAGTTTTATACATATTTTTGACTAGTCCGTAGGTTAAAAATATAAGAAAAACTGAAGGTGGGTAAAGGGCAGTAATTTCGGAATAGTGTAATGGAAATATTGTAATTCTGGAATGCATTTAAATGAATGAATGATATTTTTCTTCTGATTTATATATTCTTATTCCGATATGCGAAATTACTTCGCTTCACCTTAGAAGAGTAATGATGCAATGTTTTATAAAATGTACATTTTCCATATGCAATCACTGTTTTATATTCCAAAAACGAATTAGTAATTGATATCATTTTAACATTTGTATAATCTCACAAAATGAAACTAAACTAATTCTATAGTATTATAATATTTTAAGTTATGCTCTACATTTGTGAAAATCCTTCGTTAGGAGTTGAAATTTATAAAACGATTTTTCGTTGACGAATTTTGACTTCCAATGAAGTCACTACAAAAAGTTTTTTTGTATCCGATCCTGAAATTGTTTCTTGTATAATAAAGTTTTCATTAAATGAAAGTTGCCTAAATAATTCTTCCAATTTTAAAATTCAAAGTATACACAATTCTGTATTATTTTTTTAATTTATTTAAATGCGCCTTTTCTTGTTTTATAAACTCGTAAGAATAATGATATTATTTTTTACTGATTTTTTCAGCAACTAATCAAATGTTTGTAACATAAAAACACAACTCCATTGAAAAAATCAAACACTCTTGTTAATAATAATCCAACTTTATCTGATTTTAAATAAGATTACATATTGTCAAATATTCCTTCCATACCACTAAAGAGGTATCGCAAGACTTATTTGTGATTCGCTTACATGTTACTCGTTTTACTGACACTTAACGTAAATACAGATTATATACAAATTCGCATTTGTTGGATCGAAAAGTAAGAACGGTGATGTTACAAAACGTAATCCTAATTGCCTAAGTTTGCGAACAGTGGTTAATAGATGAAATCAAGAGACGCGATAAAAGAAGGTGGTAAAGTTACAAAAGCGTTACGATCGCGCGATTTTTTCCTCGCTGTGAAATTCATTTATAGCACTGGCCTATATTTACAAGTTGATCCATAGAAAAATATAGTTATTTTGATTTTAAGTATTATATTTGTGCACTCATTGCTAAGTTATGATTACATCAACCATTGCATTTTCAATTTGATACATTGTACAAATTTGAATAACAAAAATTTAATAACATCAACTGCCATTCCCATAATACAATCATTATATGGCACATACGAAACGATGCATGACACACGCTAAAACGGCTACATTTGATTTTGTTACACATTTGTATATACATGTACACGCGATTATGTGTGTGAGCTTCCTTTTCAATTTCGACAGCTTAACATACGGTTTTACCATTTTGATTTCAGCAGTTTCGATTGCAAGAGTATATTATTGCATTTACAAACAAACATGTACAGATATCTTTTAAAATATTCTCCAAGAAAGGTCTAATTAATAGACATACAATGTAAACCCTTAGAAGTCACTAAACAAGTTTACTAACTTCAATTATTCTAATCTATCCCATTTCCAACAATCCCCAAATGTTCTCCAACCGTTATCCGAGTCTTTCTTGATAAAAAAATTTTAATGTGATAAAGTAAAAAAATAAACTTTGCAAATAATTCCTAAATATGATAAAATTCATTTTAACTATATATTCGAACTTAGCTATTTATCTATTTACAAAAACCATCGCATTTATATTTTAGCTTAAAAGTAAAAAAAATGTCAGTTTTGTAGAAAAATACCATTTGAATAATCGAATTCTGTCAGGAGGAGGTATCTTAAAATTGACAATGTAAACTGTCTATCCAATAATCAAATTTTGATCAATTTTTTCAAACTAGAAAGACATTAAAAACCGCTAACCTGGGATAACGGAAAGAGCTCTAAAATATTCGTTTGTTTAAAAACAATGTATCAACTTCGACTGAAAAATAACATATCCTTGTATCTGTGAAACATTACACTGCACTACAATTATTTGCACTTCCTAAAATCTCGTAATAACTTTATAATGCATTTAACAGTTGTCTCCATTCATACCTGTATATAATGGATTATGAATTATTTATAGTTATTGAACAATTAGCTTTGCAACGCGTACACTTACTCGCAATTATCATTTTTCTCACACTTACTCGTAACGACGCAGTTACCACTCGAAGAACGACAATAGTTGCGCATAAAAATATTAATTTCTGTCAACAAGTAGCATTTATCGCAGCGCGTAAGGCTTGTTTTTGCTAAGAACGCTTAAATCGTACAATTAATTAACATTTTTTGATTTTCTTTCTCATTTTCCAACAGAAAAACAATCGAATACAAAACATTCCCTCTCTTTTTACGACAACGAACAACAAGATGTTGGAGCGAGACGAGTGCCTGGCGAACGTTTATTGAATGATCAAAATCTCATCGGACGCGTTTTTTCTCATAGGTCGAACGCCCAATGAACACGTGCAAGATCAAAGTGAATCTTCGGCAGATCTTCGTTCTTTGTAAACGCTTAGAACGACTTCCTTACGGGCGTTGTGTTCTTATTTGCGTATGACTTTTTCCTCGCCGGACGAAAGAACTATGTTGGTGATGGGGTGCAAAGAGCTCGAACCGTTGCCCCATTGAGGCTGATTTTTGTTTTGGTTCAAGTACACCCAGTGTTCGTATTTGCGGCCGGTGGACGGTTGATTATCTGCGGACTGTTCCTGAAAAGAGAGAGATTGTTCATGAATATACTCTTGGAATAGACTTTTTATGTTATAATTGAAACGAGAAGAAGCATTTTTCAGTACTTTATTCCGCGGTGGAAAAAAATCTGAAAACTGCAAAAGTCGTTTTAAGATGTTTTCAGATTGAAGGCAATCTGAAAACATCTTAAAATATCTATGACAAAGTGAAGAAATTGGATCTTTTCAGAGTTTTACAGACAATTTCTGGGACAATCTGCAAAAGCTTTTTGCAGATTTTGTAGAGTTTTACAGAGTTTTTAAGACGTTACTTTTTTCAGATTTTTTCGCAGACTTTTGCAAATTTTTGTAGAATGTTTTTTCCACCAGGGAATAAAGTACTGAAAAATTCTTCTCAGGGTTTTGTTTGTTCAACTGTTATTAAAAGACAGCAATTTCAAACAATATGTTAAATTATAGGAAAGATTGAATTAGGAATTTATTTAAAATATGTAGTTGACGTAAATGTAAAAGAAGAATCAAAGAAAAACGGTGCAGTAAAAGAAAAAAAAACATTGTGTATAAAGCTCAATACTGAAATTAGAAAATGTTAATGGATATTCGAACAGTTTTAATTGAATTTTAATTTGCTATTGAAGCATTACTTACCTACGATTAAATTTAAGTAAGCGTAGTCTAGTTCATGCAAATTATTCGTATTGCTGATGTTAGGTGAGTTTATTTAAATAAAACTTGCCAAGTACTGGACAAGGAATTACGAGAAAATCTACAAAAGATAAAATTCCCATCAAGTTATCTCGTTTTAAGAAGGTTACATAATAAATTTGCATGACTGATAGATGCTGTACTTTTGTGCATTGATTACTCTGGTTAAAGTTTTTCAATTTATTTCTTTTAATAAGAAATGTAGAAGCAGCAACTCAAACAACAAAATAACTTTTAATATAAAATTCAATTTTATTAAACATCTATGTAAGTCACGTATAATCTTTTTTAAAACTATTTATCTTTTGATTACCAATAAAACCTGGTATGTTTAAAATGTGACGAAACATTGCTAATTCTTTAAGACGATACTAATAAAACCTGAAAATACTATTAACAATATTTCCCTCTAATTAATTTTTTAAAATATATTAATTACTTTTTAGCTAAGCTATTATTTGGCTTATTTTAATCCGACCTACAAAACCCATTAAATTAACGATCCCCTCATGCATAGAGAACAAGCTACGAATTTCTACCTGATCCGTTCCGCTAGACATCACCATTAAATTAATAGTCTCCCACTTCTTACCAGTCCCCGACAAGCTTTGCACCCAAAGCTGCTAACAGCTGGAAGTCTAGACTGTCAGATCCTCGTCAGAAATAATTCAGCCATGGCTCTTCTCTACTTTTTACAGTTCCACTCAGTACCCATATTTCTCCTCAACTAATTCTATCTAACTACTCAATCTACTAAAAATTCGCGAATAATCTACCAATACATACAAATCATTCCCCCATCATGCACTCATAAATCTGCACCTACACTAGGTTCCTTGTCCTTCGGCGTTGACTTGTACTCAGACACGTAGACAACTTGTCGGTCCGATCCCTCGCTCCTAACATTCTTCATGTCCGTCCTCCTCGGAGGCACCGGGGGCTTCTTCCCAGGCGGTGTTTTCCCATTCGAGTTGATCACCACCTCCTGTTTCGACCTCTGAGTATCATTACTGTCCTCGAGTATACTGGCGCTGCTTTCGCTGCTGTCCAGACTTTGGATCTTGTCCCGATTCGTGGACACCTTAATCTCCGTGATGTACGTCATCTTCTGGGAAGACGCGGGCATTGGTGAACTCGGTAACGGAGGTTTCGTCTCGGAATCGCTAGCTTCCCGCACCAATCCGCTGTCCTCGCTGTTTTCACCGCTGGAGACACTGACATTGCTGACGTTGTGTCGATTCTCGGAGGCTAAGCTCTTACTGTTCACGACGACCCCTGAGCCGAATTCGTAGCAGTTGTCGTCGTCGTCGTCAGCGGTTACGTCGGTCCCAGGGTTCTTGGACAGGTGGACGATTCGTTTCGCGGAATGGGTGTCGTGGGACTTGGGTTCAGTGGGTGACCGCTTGGTCGTGTAGGTGATGGAACTTTTGATAGGACTGCCGGCCTCCGTCGCCTGTTCGAACTTCGTCCGGTTGGTTTGGAAGGTAGACATGGATTCGGACGACGGTTTCTCAGCTTCCGACTGGTCCTGGACACGAATCATCGTGAGCGCTGATTCGTACTTCGGGCTGGTTTTCTGGAAGTATGTGTGGGGGAAGGGTATGTCTGGTTTCTCGACTGACACTGAAACAGAAGATTTTGGGGTTTAGTTAGAGTTTGGGTGGTGTCGTGAATAGTAAGAGTGGATGGAAGATTGCTAGTTACCAGGAGTTGACTCCAAAGCTGCCTCGATAAACTCCTGATTCAACTTCCTGGAGTTGATCACCTTCGGAACCTCTTCCTTCGGCTCCTCTAAAGCCCTACTGCAGTGTTCATGGTGCTTTCCGAATTTCCTCTCGCAAGCAGGACATCCGAACTCAATGGTGACCTTCGTCAATGGTTCCTCGACCACTGGTTGCTTCCCAGCATAGTCCGTATCGTCGTCCACCCACGTGGGCGCGAAATTGACTTTGATCTCATTCGTGAGAGGTGCCTTGCTGAAGCTGGAATCGAAGTACCGCAAGGCTTTCTTGAAGTTCTGCTCTTTCATGGAGTCCGCATCGTCGTACTCGTCCTTCTCATCATCGTCCTTATTGGAGCTGACATCCTTGTCTCCGTTCAAGTCGTCCACCGACCGGGCAGGTCTGAAGTCCAACTCCACATCCTCCATGGGATCCTTTACTACGATCCCATTGTTGATGACCTTCGTCGGTCTGCTGTCCATCGACTCGTTGAACTCCCTCTCATTGTCGATGAACTCCTTCGTCTCCCTCTTGCTCAGTGGCAAGCCGAAGACCTTCGCACTCTCAATAGCACCATCTGAAACGTTCAGTCTCTCCTCCACACCGTCCTCCACCTCGCCCTCCTTCAACGTAATTTCAACCGCAGACTTGGTCCGTTCCAAAGTGCAGTTGCTCTTCTTCCTCACCTGCTCTTTCTTCTCCTCTACTTCGGGTTTGCTCCAAAGCGCGCCCTCCAAAGTCCCCCATTCGCTGGACTTCTTCAGCTTCCTGATGTCAAACGATTCCTTCTCGTCCAACTTCGTCAAATCCTCTGTAGACTCATTGATGTCTTCCGGCGGCATCGGTGCCTTCCGCTTCTTCAGACTCGCGTCTGTCATATCCAGACTCTGAGCTCGTTCCAGAGTGGCCGCTGTCTTGTTTTCGTACTTCGACAGGTCTCCGAGGCTCGCGGCCTTCCTGTACATGTCGTCCTCCGCGTCATCCACTTCCGGCACCGGTGTGTGGTGAATCGTGATGTCCGCGGAATTGAGCTCTATCTTCGTGAAGCTGTTCTGGATCTCGCTGTCGGTGTCTGACTCCGAGTTCCTTCTGTGCATCGTCTGCTTCTCCAGTCGCAGCTTCCTGTTGATCTCCGCGTCTTTGTTGCCCTCGCGCAGCCCCATCGGCTTATTCTCATTGTAATCCGTAATACTGTCGATCCTGTCCCCCGACAGCCTCTTCTCGCCGTCAGCGCTGCTCTTCGGTGGAGCCGGAGCCTTCCTCTTGTTCTTCTGCGGACTCTTGCTCTCGTCCAAACCCTCCTGGAAGGAGTCCCTGCCTTCCCCCAACTTCCTGTTCTCCACATTTAACAGCTCTGGGCTGTTCTTCCTGTTCCTCTTCGCTGCCACCGCAGCATTGTGGACCTCGGTGGGCACTTCCGAAGGAAGACTCACTCCATCCTTCGCTTGGTCCGGACTGTCTCTACCCTCCAATTCCAAACTATCGTCACGCACGATCTTGATGGACGTCCCATCCAGGTTCTCCCTCTGCTGCATCGATTCCACCGCCACCTTGCAGTTCTCCTCTGACCTGCTGGTCTCCGCGGAAACCGAAGTGGAATTCTGTTTGGAGGGACCTCGCTCAGAGTCCAAGTTCTTGGAGTTCCTCCTCTCCAAGTTGGTGTTGTGCTCGTTCTGGTTTTCTATACGGTGCACCGTTCCATCCAAGGCCGGTAACACTTTGATGCCGAACTTCTGGTGGTTGTTGGTCTTCGCTTCCTCAGGACGTCTCTCTATCGAGTGACCGGAGCTGTTCTTGGGAGACTTAAGTACCGAGTTTTGCGCGGATGAACTATTCATCGTGGAATAGTTCGAACCCAAAGACTCGTTCGGGTCGGCAATGAACAGTCTCTTCGCCAAGCTTTTGTGGTTCTTCGACAATTCTGGAATAGACTGGCTCCTGTAGAGAGGATGACACATCTTCACCGGACTTGGTCCGACGGTTTTCTTTAGCAAAGTGGTTGGCTTTGAGACGCTGCCGCCACTTTCTACTTCGATTTCCACATCGTATGGTGAAGCGTAGCTCAGAATGGTCAAGGCATCTTCGTAGACCATGTTGCGGAAACTGATTTTCACGCTGTTGATACGGTCACCTGCCAAATTGAAAAGATAGTTAGATATATCCATTGAAGAGGGATATTGTAAACTTATATGATCACAATAGACCCCCTGTAGTGCCAGCAAGTATCTAGATGATGACTTTAGTCATTTACATAATGACTAATATCACCATCTAGATGACATTAGTCATATTAGTAATATGGGGTTCAATTTTAAACAGGATCCCTAAAAGGGAATATCTACATTCTCTTCCCCACCCTTGAAATAATGATAAAATAGACCGACTAATAGCAAAACCACCTCAGTCTAGGTATTACCATATCTCTCTTCACCACCTATCCTTCGAAAGTCCAACTAAGGGGAGGAAAAGAAAAAAAGTAATGTTCCAATGGTCGAGCGTTTGTCTTAACGAGCTGGACGCACGAGCGCCACTGTGTAAGCTCAATTTGCTCATCGAAGTGGGATTAATTAACGCGTCAATTTATGCTCTCTCGAGATGTGGGTCGCTCCTCCGTTCGATCGCGTAACAGTTTCCGTTGTGTTCCAATTAACAGGGGATCTGCTCGCTCGGCGTAATTGAATTACCGCTGTCCAAATTACTGACACCTCGGCTCGTTAAGGAAAACGGCAGTTCCTGAAGCCGAACCGACCACGAGTCTCTACCTTGGGGGGAGAAATTCTTAGAGGCGACTCGATAACTGACCTGAATGTATGCGACCCGACTCGGACGCTGGGCCCCGATGCAACACATCCTTCACGAAAATGCCCTCGCGCATGTTTCCGCAGACATTGAAGCCCAGACCCGTGAAATCGCGGCTCCGAAGACCCACCACGCTGACTCTGGTGGCCTTAGGCTGCAAAGAGAGAGACAGGGAAAAAGGTTGGACGATTGTCATGATGTTATTGTAATGCGGTTGGCTCGTCGATAGATGACTGGCGTGTCTCGGATTGCTCGCGGTGTGGGTATGGCGAGGTGTGTGTGGGTGGGTTGGTGACGCTTGGCTAACTCAATTGCGTCATTTGCAACACTTGTCGCGATTTACAATGGTAATTATGGTAACGTGAGCATTGAGTCAGTTTTTATTGTACATGGAATTTGTGCGCCTGTGCCAGTTGTTTTCCTTTTCGGACTTTTTGCAGACTTTATCAACGCCGTCTGAGCGGTTCGCTTGTTTTAAAAGAGTCAACGTTCAGTGGAAAGAGTCTTATTATAGTTGGGTTTGTTTTGACGCTTAATGAAAACGTTTGGAAAGAAAGATGCTCTTGGAATAAATGGTTTTGAATTCAGCATTCTGGGGAAATGCTTTTAGGAATGTGCTTTGACTTCACTTTTTTAATTTTCTTGAGGAGTCTTAGTTCGTTTTGTGCAAGAAAATGCAACTGACGAATGTACTAGTTTTTTAATTAAGTATATATTAGCGAATTATTGTTTTTATGTTAAGAAATATTCGGGAAATACTTTCTTCGATGTTCAGTGCAGATTCTGTAAGGATCGAAATGGTGTAATTTATTTAGGTCTCTTTTATTTTGAGTTTTTGCTTCTTTTTTTGAAGAGTTAGAGAGTGTACTTGGAGAATCGTATCTAAGATGTTTCAAAAATAAAATTATTTACCCCGACATAACTGTCATCCATCGTCCTCCTCTTTTCCTTCCTATTGCCAGTTGTTAGTCCCAAGGTTGACCAAGGGCTCGACCACTTAGCGGAATCCTTGCCGGGCGATGTCGATGAGATCTGCGACACTGGTCTCTCCAAACTTCTTCCTCCAGCCGGCGTCGCATCCTTGAAGCAAGGATTGTCGAATGCGTAAGCATCGTCCACTATTTCCGGATCAGTCACAAGTACAAGATGTTTTCCTGCAAATCCCAAAAGAACAACTCGTGTAAACGACATCTCATTTGCAGGAATTTGCAGAAAAGTCCCAAAATGTGATTTTGCAGAAAAGTCCCAAAAATGTGTATGCTTCTGAAACCTTAGAGGTTTACACTCCATTTATCTAAACCATATCTAAAACGTCGAAGAAACATTCTATAAATGTTTTTTTCCTAACACAAACCTTGGGCTTTAATAGTCTTCGATGAACTTTAAAAGTTCATTAACGCATCAATTGGTTAATTTTATAAATCACCACATGGTTAATATGCTTGATGGCATGCAGTTGATGAAAACATGATGTATTTTTACATTCCTAAGTACAGTATTGCTGGACGAGTTTATTTCTCCAAATTGAACATGTACGAGATAAACCTGTGTATGTTCCCCAATAGTAAACCTTGAAAATCTTTCAGAAAAGGTTATTAGACTCTAAAAACATTTGTAAACCCTTATCAAACATTGGGATAGCTACAAATCATACTCTTATTTTACATTTACGTACTCTACTTCCAGATTCCAAGACATAAAATGGAGACTATGCGCCTTCCAGGCTATCCTCTTACACTAATTCCTATTCCTAACGCATCCTTCCTATTCCAACTCCCAACTTGACCCAACAAATCCCCAAAGCCTCCACCCTCTAGAACCACCTACGACGTCACTTTTGCCCTCGCTCCTCGTGAAATAAACATCAGCGCTCGTCCTGCATGCCAATCGCGCGCTTTGCCTAAGAAAAGAGGAACGTAAAGCACGCAATGAGCGGCGTCTTGACGGGCGACTGGCGCGGATCGCCAGTCATATTTATTATAGCGGCAGGAAACGCCTGCAAGGCCGTGTTTAGCCTACGAAACGACGGGAAGGAAGCGCATTCTTCTCATCAACACGTCTCGTTAGTACCGCACTAATACTGATTAGAACAGAATGGATATGCTAATGCCGATCGCAGCTTATTAATAGCGCGCGCCAACAGGAGCAACAACCTGCCTAAAATGCCGAGCGCGATACGCTTTTCCCATGTGAATGAAGCGACGGGGTGACCATCGCGTGCGGCCGCGACGACTCGCTTCTCACGTTTCAAGTGAACGAGTTATTTCCATAAGTAAAGGGGAAAATTGTTTCTCGTTACAGTCCTAACAGGATATGTAATTTCAACGCGAAGACCGATTGATGGGCCTGAGATTTCCTGCCGCGAGGCGCAGCTGAAATGGTTCAATTAAGAGTTGAGTAAATATGGCGAAGGCAATGGCGAGCGGGAAATTGAGCGATGGTTTTTAGGGGAAATGGAAGGATGATTGGGAGATTCGGGTTGGGAGATGGAAGTAACTGGAGGCAGGAGAATGTCTGGGTGACTGAACCAGAGTTTGACCAAACTATTTGGTTAAAATTGCATTCTGTTTAAGGTGGTTATATCATGAAGGATCGTATAATTAGGGTGCCAAATGAAAATATGTTCGTATTAATTTAATCATGTTTTATTATTTCATCACAACATTAGTTTGATTGTTTCTTGGTATAATACATGTGAATTTCCTATTAATTGCATACGAAAATGAAAAAAGATATTTTTTGTCAATTGTTGGTTTTTCGTGGAATTTTTGGAATTTTAATGATTTACGTAAACATTGCCACCTTATATAGTCAATTTTGATTTCTTTTGTTCGCATTGAGTTCTGTGAAATCGTTTTTCAAATGTTATATACAACATTTCAATAGTTGTTCATTATTTATGAATAATGAGAAAACAAAAAATAAGAATTTTATAAAAATTTTAATTTGGGTTATTCGAACATTATAATTTAACTAGCTAAATACCCGTGCTCCGCACGGAAATCTATTTCTGGAATACAGTTATGGCGCAAAATATGTCGTCTGTTAGTTTGTTTGTATGTAGACTGTAATTGTATGGCGGTTGTACACAAACGTGTAGTCGGTGATATAAAACAGATTAAGTAAACGAAGTATCACAATGAATGTCTAGCTGATACGTAAATAAGGAACTATGACTTACAGTAATGCATTGCAATATGCGAAGTTTTGTTTCTCGGAGCATAGACATGTAAATTTCGAGGATTCGATCTCGAAAACATCAGAAAACCTTCGGAAAACCTTCCAAAACCTTCGGAATACCTTCGGAAAACAATCGGAAAATATTCGGAAAATATTCGGAAAACATTCGGAAAACCTTGGGAAAACCTTCCGAAACCTTCGGAAAACCGTTAGAAATCGTTCAAAAAACCAAAAAACCATCCGAAAGCATTCAGAAATCCATCAGAGAACCGCCGAAAAACCGTCGGAAAACCGACGAGAAAGAAGTCGGAAAACCATCGGAAAACCGTCGGAAAAACGTTAGAAAACATTCAGAAAACCATCCGAAAAAAGCATCGGAACACTATTGGAAAACTATCGGAAAACCATCGGAAAATCTTCGGAAACATTCCGAAAACCGTCAGAAATCCTGCAGAAAACCGTCAGAAATTCTGCAGAAAACCGTCAGAAATCTTTCAGAAAACCAAAAAACCGTCCGAAAAAATTCAGAAATCCATCAGAAAACCTTCGAAAACCGTAGGAAAACCGTCGAAAAATCTTCGGTAAACCTTCGGAAATCCTTCGGAAAATATAACACCGCTTTTTTAGCGGTGGTTATATATAACCACCGCTAAAAAAGTTATATATAAGACCAAATACCCTTTTAAGTGTATTTGGTCATTGTTTTAACCGCAAAGTCAGTCGTATATCATAAAATAAGAAAAGGGTGTCTAAAATGGCTTCTTATAATCGAAAATCAAATATCGTATATAAAAACTGTAAATCTTTTGAAAAGGGTAACAAGCAGTGTCTATTACAGAGCACTGCAGTAACTGCTAGGTTAATGCAATGACAGCTGAACATCTCGCGGTGGCTGTTATAGAACATAGCAGTATCTGCTAGGCTCATGGAACAGAGGCCGTGTTGGGCTAACATAAGTATGTACTGCTAAACTTTTTTCTCCATGTGCGTAAACCATTTACGGCGCCGGTCGAAATGAGAGTACGAGGAAATTAAAATAAAACAAACAAGGAATATAAAGGGGGCTAAAATAGATCGAGATTTACATTGATTTCTCGATACCTTGAACCGAGCGACGGTTACTCATGCATGCATCGACAAAAAATCCGAGCGACAGGTTCGCTACGTGTTGCTGAATTTAAATGTCTGTTTAGTGCGCACTTTCTGTACCGTTCGATCTAGGTAAAAAGAAGGGAGAGCGTTAAATGGGAGCTGAACGATCGTTCACGCAGAGTACTGTGCGGGGTAATACGCTGATACCCCGGTATTTATTGTTGGCTCGTAGATGCATTTACGTGCCCATATTTACAATGAGATACTTTCGCCTGCGTAATGTAACGCAAAATTCAACGTGCTAGTCGCGTATTTATATAAAGTTGCATCGCGCTTTTGTCTCAAAAACAAATATGTATTTGTTTTTTATGCAAACAAAAGCTACTTCAATATTTATTATTTACTCGTATCAACTAAAAGAGTTCGATATTTCGATTTAAGGCGTGCGGAATTATTATTTCATTACCGCAACACGCGACTGCCATTACTCTCGTTTTTAACGCCACAACTTTGTCGGGGAGAGAAAAAACGTTGAACTAAAAAGGCCCACATCTCGCAAAAAGATTTTGTCAAAAATGAAAGAAGCGCAATTAATCAGTATCAGTGGGGAATATATGTATTCAAGCTGAATTGAATGAAGGCTCGTGAAAACAATGGGTTTTGTGAGGCAAAACGGTATAAAAAGACCGTTCAATTAGCTTCTGAATAAATGTGCCGACGTCCGAGGTGTTATTAATGTCTAACCCGACAGCCAAAAGTTGTGGACATGAAAAATAGCCGATAAGACGAGACTGATTGAATGAATCGTGGATAAAAGCCGACAACAAGAATTATGAATTTGGGCGTACAGCCGCACTCAGTATAAAACGGGGCAGCCGAAATAGGCACACGGAAAAAAAAGAACCTTAGAATTTATCAAATTATTCAGTAAGCTGAGGATATAAGATGAGTTTTCTCGAAATTTAATTGTTATGTCGAAACAATTAAGAAACTAAGCATCATTATTTACAAAACAATTGGAAATATTACTGAACACACTCTTAGAAATTATGTTTTCGTTACAAGAGGATTGTCTTCTTGATTGTTCTACTGATAATCCGGCTGCGACAGTCGGATTTTCAGGTTACGCCCATTCGACTGTCGAAGCTGGGCTGCGCGCGCATGTCACAAAGGTTAGTTCGGCGTATCAACTGGAAATTCTTCCTGTGACAGGAGGATTCCGGCGGATGGAAACAATCTGTCTGTCGCAGCCGAACATCCGCGTAACCAAATATTGACAAGAAAATCCGGCTGTAATAGCCGGATTCCGGTTGTGGCAACATGGTATTTTTAAGAGTGTGGTATTCTCATAACGCATTCTATTTTCGACTGGCGCGACCTCTAAACATTTGATTTGGTTCATATGACATGTTCGCTACTTCTGTGGGTCTACTTTATCATATTCTCGATGAGCAACTTAATCGTTAAAACTTTTTTTGTACACACGGTATTAACTCTGTTAAATACTTTTTTTGGCATATCAGATACTTTTGTTGAGATACTCCAAATGTACCTCACCAAATAATTAATAAACAGTGTTAAACACATTAGAACATAAAACATTACTCGATTTACATTGATAACAATTATCATTCAATAGAGAAATCACAACTGACAACTAGAGCGGCAAACAAAAAGAAAAAAGCGCGACGTCTGTAATCGAGTCGGACAATTCTGCCGCTCGTTTGTATAATAAAACGATAAATCGCGTGGGTGGCGCGTTGCACAATGCCAATCGATGATTCCATTAGCTATTCCGGTCGCATCGCGGCGACACCTTGTCACGTATCGGCACAATTTTTCACCGTCAGAATTCGTCGCGCGCGACAAAAAAAGCGCTCCGGCCCGTAAATCACGACCCTCGTCTGACACCCGTGGGCAATTATCGCGGCCCCGATTACGTCGTAACGAGTCGCACGCCGGGCTATCGCGTTTTTCCCATTCAAAACTCGCGCTATTAGCATAAGCAGTTTTGCCAACACACAAATTAGCGCGCAATCCATCATAATTCCCGCGCATTGTGCGCCGCGCAAGGACAATCAATAATTCATCGTGATTTTTTTGCCCTCTCTCACGTATTTTCCCCGTCGTTATATTATTTATGGATTTCGCGGGATTGCGGTATTGTATCCGCGAAGCGGCTTAGTGCTGCACTTTTTCGCACTCCGAACGGCCTCTTTGTCATATCCAATCTCCGGCAAATCCTAATTCTCATTTCGACCCCTGCGCGCTAAGCTCACTTTAATAAAGTAAAGTCCTCGCGCCTTACACCGGATTCTCGACTTAAATTCAGTTTGCACTTCAAAGAATGGAACGACGCGAGTACCATTGTGTTATTCTTAAACGAAAAGCTATTGAAGAAATCTCGCAAGACGACATTTTTTACTGGGGCAATACATCTGAAATTGTTTCACATTAAAACACCCAAGAGACTCTGCTTTTTAAAGTACATTTTTCAAGAAATCTTTTACATGCGGTTTCTTACAAATTGTTCTCCAGTACTCTAATTCTACTATGGTAAGGTGAAAGTTACTGTAGCTCAAATCAATTCTAAACCAAATGTTAAAGTTTTTACACCTTTTTTATACGTAAAAGATATGTTTATCACCGATCATTTGTTGTTGTGTCTGACAATGGCTCGGTCGTCCTTCGGGGGACAAAGTGAAATTTTTCTCGTGCCGAAAAAACGCGAGCAGCGGTCGCGCAACAAGTAAATATCGATCAATTATTGGCAAACACCTGTGCTGCACCTGCACGGTATTTGTTGCGTGCCGCGTTGTCGGGTCCGGCGCGCCGAAATGTACAATATGTCGTAACGCGATTAACCGATTATGCGTCCGTTGCTGCTAATGCACGGCTGAGCTTGTGTGCTACGGCGTAGAAAAATGCCAGGTGATTGGCTGACGCGTGCCAAACGAGAGTGCTCGCATGATGCCGGGGCTTGTGCGCGCCCGCCACTGGACAGGGACGGATTTCAGGTGGGATGACGACAAATACACCTCCCAACTGAGATTTCGGTCGACGATTCTTGTTATCGATCGATCAAATCGTGAAACTAAAAATCCGTTCAATTGCGAATCACTGTTTTCTTTTTCGATGGAAATGACGTTTCAAAGTTAATGAAAGTATGTGGCGAAGGCCACAGAACATTCTGGATACGTAGGACGTAGTTTTCATGTCTGAAGCTAGATCATCCCAGGTAGAAATTGTCGTCGGTTAACAACGATACAGTCGTTTTGGCGTCGGAACGACTGTGAATCACCGACGTTCCTCAGAAAACGTCGTAACAACGTTGACTGCCAACATCATATCTACGTCGGAATCCGACTTCAGTTATCGACGTTGATCCGACGTTGTCAAACGACTTTCATACGACGGTTCTACTTGAGGAATCAAATGAGGTAATTACGGCGTTGTCAGATGACGTAGTTCCGACGTAGTCAAACAATGTTGTTACGACATTGTCAAACGAGGTCGTCAGACGACGTAGTCAAACAACGTAGTCAGACGACGTAGACAAGCATTTTTATTACGCGAAAATATTGGATTTCCCATTGTCCATGGCATTTTATCCCCGTGCACTTTGGCGTTGCTGGGTGATGCTCCCCAAGTGGGACCAAGTTGGGTGCACCGTCACAAACCCCGTTTCAGTCCTACTCGGTTTACTTCATGTATGTAAATTAGGGTGGTCATTTGCGAATGGTTTCTGGACCGGTAGCGAAAAACCTGTAGTCTTTTTTATTATATTAGGTGTTTCATCCATTAGGATGCATTTGACTGAAGTGCAAGACAGCGCCAGTTTGTCAAAAATGGCCTTTTTAGCTACTTTTTTGGTTTTGTTCTGTAACTAACACAAGTAAATACGAAAATTGAACTTTGAACGTTCAATGGGTGCCATTATGTGTGAATTATATAAGGGATACTCGATAAAGTCGTTCCACACCGTACGTTCAGATGCTGATTCCTTGAAAGTTGCTTATATCTCAGTTTCTAGATACTTTTTCGATTTTCGGCTGGCACATGATCGCGAGCCAGCCTGTTGCCATTCAGTTGCCATACTGTTGCCATCCCCTTGCCATACTATTGCTTGACTCGTAGTCCGGCAACGAAATGGCAACAGGATGGCAATAATATGGCTCGCGATCATGTGCCAGAACTGTACTGTTCTACGCGGGGACACAGTCAGCCATTAAGCTTAACTAAACCACCCGCGCAGAAAAATGGAAGTTTGGATCATTATCGCGAGCCATTCTGTTGTCATACTCATGCCATACCGCTACCATCTCGTTGTATATAATATATACTGACATGAACAAAGGTATATTTGCATTCGAGCTGTATGATAATAAAAGTCTGTTTATGTGGAGAGAATACGTAAACAAGTATCTATTTATATTCTACTAAACATTTATTTTTAAGCAAACAGTATGTAAACATGTTTACAGATTGTTTACAATAAATATGCAGATATATTTATACACAAATTTTACGTAATAAAGCTCTGACTTATATACAAAAAGAAATTTAATTACCAAAATGGTTACGTTTGTTTACATATAAACAAAATTTATTTATATTCTAAAAGTATGTCAACAAAGCATTGTTTACATTTAAATAAAAAAATTAGTTTCAAAAAAGCAGAACATGAGCAGACATTTATTTACAAACAAACAATACATAAACGGAGGTTTATTGACAAACTCTGTATAAATAAACATGCTTTCAGTAGCAATGAGAGATTTTATTTCCAAAAAATACCCATTTGTATTTCACGACATAACTGAACTTCTCTCCTTTTCGAGGTCAGAAGCATTTCGCTAAACAAAACCACGCGAAATCGTGCCTCTAAATGAATCTCTTAACTGCAAGAAAGGGGGTGAACGAACAATTTCGGGAGCCGAAAATTTATTAGCCGTGCGGCCGCGGGCTGCTCGTCATCGGCTGTTTTGCGGTAATCGCTGCGAATTTCGGTTCCGGCTAATTGCACGTTGAAGTCGCGCCGCCGTGCGGCCGACGACTGTAGAAAACGAGAAAAGCTTTTGCGGCCGTGTTTGTTTGACATGTTATACGCCCGTATGTAAATTCGGATTATCCTCGGAGTGTTTCGCGTGCGAATAATGCACGGTCGAACTGGTTTTCGCTTAAAGCACCGGCGATTACTGTACACATTGTATTTGCGCCACAAAAGATAATTAACGAGGGCCTAAAAAGTATCCGAGAAGATGCCAAGAAACGCGAACAGGCCGCAATTGGCGCGCGAAAAAAAAGCCACGCGACTTTTTTTTGACTTTACGAAATTCGTCTGGCGAATGTTGCAGCGCGAAGAAAAAATGTATTAACACCGTTCGAGCGTTGCCGCGTAGAATCCGTTGTGCGACGTTTGTGGAAAAATGTTTGTTTGTTCGATAATAAGCGGCCGTCCTTAACAAGGCTGACAAAAAGAGAAAATCGAATCAGAAAAAAGCGACTCGTCGGACAAATACCGATCTAATTGGCGATAGTTTGACTATTAGCGTTATCTTCGGTATTATATAAAACGTGTGGCGTGCGAGCGGTGGCCGCGCTGTGCCGCTGGAGGGGATCAGCTGGCAGGTGGCAGTCAATCGCGAGATTTATTTATCGACACGCACATCAAACGACGGAGGATGCCAACGATCTGATATTAATCACTGCGTGCTGCCTGTGCAATGAACGTGTAATTTGTATTGTCGAGCTTTTTTACCGGCTTTTTTCGATCGCTTTTCTTGCGGCAAAAATTGCGTGTTCAATCATTACATCATTGTCTCGGCAGCGATTTGCATAATTCGATTCACGAAAAAAGTACCGGCCTTTTTGTTGGACGAGATTTTCAAAATGAGGAAAAATCGAACAATAGAGTAAAACAACTAAAAACTCTGAAAACAGAAATTAAAAGCTAGAGATTCTAGTTCGAGTGTTTGAAAGTGTACGATTTTGAATCGAGGATATTTTGATCAAAGAAAGAAGAAAAAACTGAATATTTCAAAAACAGAAATTTGATTGATAGAGATTGTGGTTCCAGTAAATGAATATTGCAAGATTTCAAAATAAAGAAAATTGAATAGAAAAAAATGTTTTTTATTTTTTCTGTTTTCGTTTTTTAACTGAAAACAGAAATGTGATAAGTCTGAGATTCTGGTTCGAGTGTTTAAGAGGTACTCCCATTTGTCGTTGGAACTCTTCAATTCCGGCTCGACGCGACGGCAAAACGACGACGATAATGCGGGATCGCTCGGAATACATTATTACGCGCAAAAATGGCGTCCAAAAAGAAGTGCGGCATTCCGCTCAGAGTCTGACGGTTGCAATTGAATAAATGCCCGGCAACAATTAACGCGGGCAGCTGTTATTATTGACGCGCATTTATCTCGTCCTGCGCCATTATTGGTAACATGGAAATGGCATTAAATGTCGTGCGCTGGCACATTATTTACAACTTGTTATGGTGCCGTGCACCGGGGGACTGACTGCGAAGGCTGGGCCGCGTTCGCCCGACTCGTTTTCACGTAGGTTGGGCGCCGCGTGCGTATCACGCTACGCTGCAATGTCCTCGTGGAGAAGCCAACGGACGTCCTTGTAATCCGCCGAAGCAGCCTCGACGATGAAAATGAGACGTGGGGCGCTGCGAGCGTAATCCTCGCGGGGATTACTTCACATTTTTTTCGGGGGTGAAGAAAGAATTTTGTAGTTTCGGGGGAAAGTTAGAGTCAGTTTCGGGGGAAAGTTAGAGTCCTCTCTAACTTTAATGGGTCTGAAATAGGATGAGCAAGGTAGAAGTGGTTGCGGCATAGAGAAAATAGAGGTGTGGAAGATGTGGTAGATCTAGGAACATCTTCCACACAATAGCCAGAGGAGAAGAGGACATGTAATGTACTAGAAGTCTGGAGATAAATCTTTGAAGCAGAAGCTCGGAAGCTTAGAAAATGAAATGATATATTCCAGGGATGCAAAACGAAACGAAACTGCTATTTCGTTACGTTACGGGTATGGTAACTAAACCTCAAAACAGTTTCGTTATGATACGGTATGGTAACTAAACCTCAAAACAGTTTCGTTACGATACGGTATGGAAACTAAATGTCAAAACAGTTTCGTTACAATACGGTATGGAAACTAAATGTCAAAACAGTTTCGTTACAATACGGTATGGAAACTAAACGTCAAAACAGTTTCGTTACGATATGGTATGGTAACTAAATATCAAATTAATTTCGTTACAATACCAGTATTGTAACGGAATGTTGAGTTACTTTTGTTACAATACAGTATAAAAATGGTCATTAGGGATACAAATCGGAACTTAGACTTTTGAAGTTCGATACCGGTTCTGGGTTCCGAACCCGGTTCCGAACCCGGTTCCGACCCCGGTTCCGATCGCGGTTCCGGGTTCCGAACCCGGTTCCTATCGTGGTTCCGGGTTCCGAACCCAGTTCCGACTCCGGTTCCGGGTTCCGACCCCGGTTCCGAGTTCCGAACCTGGTTCCAACCGCTGTTCCAGGTTCCAAACCCGGTTCCGACCGCGGTTCCGGGTTCGGAACCCGGTTCCGACCCTGGTTCCGGGTTCTGAACCCGGTTCTGACCACGGTTCCGGGTTCGAATCCCGGTTCCGATCCCAGTTCCGGGTTCCGGACTCGGTTCCGTAACGAAATATTAAAGTAGTTTAATTGCAATATTTTGTTCGTCCTCTAATCGGGCTTTCTCAGGGATGTATTTTTCTACACGGGTGAATGCCCGTTTGTATTATAATAATTAAACAAATAAATAAATAAATAAATAAGTTAAGTCCGAACTTCGTCAATTGCAAGCCCGAATTGCGCGATTTTTGAGTACGAACTTACCGATTTTTCAATCGGAACGTCGCAATTATGAGGTCTCAACTTCGTAACTGGGAAGGCCGAATTTTTCAATTTTGAATTTCAAAATTCTTCATTCGTCAAGTCAGATTTTCTTTATATTGACAGGCGAACTTCACAATACCAACATTTCGGGATATTTATCGATGGCAGGTAAGAAAGAGCATATTTCTATTTCCTTCATACATCCTCGACAATATCCGATATGAAATTCTTTTCCGTTTGTGACACGTGTGCTACACCGTGGCGAGTTCCGTGTTCGCGCAGTAACAGTTTATTTTGCAACAATTATACCCTCCGCGAGCCCCTCTCCCCCTCTTATCGATTTATTACATCTAACGGTAAGTGCACCTGCCGTCGCAGACAACTTCCTTCTACACTAATCTACAAATTAGTGTAGAAGCAAACTACATTTGCAAGATATGATTTGCCCTACTTCCCTTAAATAAAGAAGTCACAAGTAACAGGGAACAATTTGGGGTATTTTGTGTAAAAATAAGAGAAATATGTGGTTCACACTTTATTTCGTCCGTGAAAACAACAGTAAATATTTTAATAAATAATATAAATTACTAACGACATGCGCGAAGAACATTCATTTTGCAGACGAGAAATACTTGTTACAGCGCAATAACAATATGTCCCGAATCATATTTGCTGACAAGTTGTAACGCAATACAACTTGTCAACCAATAGTGCAATACGTTTAGGCCCTTGTCAACTCTACTCGCTGCAGCGTAATTTCGTAATATTTTCTGTATATCCGTACAGTCCCGGTTTTTTTCCGCTTCTTTTTGTTTTAACAACATCTCTACAATATCGTCGCTGTCGTTACTGTCGGTTGAGACCAGAGATTCACTGCGATTGAACCCTGCAGATTTGGAGATTCTGCTAACATTTTCCACTCGGTTCCATAAACGTATCAGATGAGTTTCTGCCTCATGCAATTGGACATCTGTCAACATAACACTAAATCTGGGGACCATGTATAATGCCATATTAATGGCTGGGCTGGATAGCAAAGTTTTCTCCCTGGTCTCCATAGCCTTCACAACGTTTTGCGCCAACCGGGTATCAATATGTGACGTTTGTAATTTACATTGAAGCCAGCTGTTGTAAAAATCGCCTACTGTCAGTTGGCTACTTTGCAATTGCTTTGTAGCAACTTTCGCTGGTTTCAACGCTTTACACACTGCTTGAACAGAGACCCACTCTTTATCTGTAAGGTTAACAAATGTCATGCTCGGCGTGTCAGATTTTCGATTTTTTCGGGATTGTTTCTTGTTAAGGTCTTCCGCGAGATTGTCACATGCATTCTTTACAGACAATAAAGACTGCAGCATGTCATACGACGAATGCCAGCGCGTAGGGACATCGAGTGATGGTCGTGAACAATTCCACTCCTGTAATCGCTGTGACAAAATAGGGGTCCTCAATTTAACGCAAACTTTCCGCGCTTTCGCTATAACCTTGGAAACATTTTTCTCTACTTTTAAAGCATCTGCAACACAAAGCTGGAGCGTGTGGGCTGCGCACCTGATGCCGTAAATTTGACCTTCGCTTAACGGATCTTGTAACAAACAGCACTCGGCACAAAATGTGAAGCCCATTTTTTCTGAAGAAATGCTTTTCTCACCGATCTTGCTCTCGAATTCGTCACTTTCGGCGTCAGATGCACAACCCACTTCTACACTATCAGATTCTTCTTCGCTCAAACATTCGTCACTGCTGTTTACCCCGCTTTCAATATTGTCTGTTTCAAGATGTTGTACTTGAGATAAATCCGCATAAGTGCAATCACACGTCGACTGTTAATAACAAAGCGGATAACAAAGCGACCGATTTAACAATATTATTGGCGTTGTCCGTCGTACAGCTGAAGATTTGGTCAATACTTATATCAAAGGTCTTCAACACGTCTACGATTACCGATTTTAAATTCTGGCTTGTATGGGATGTGTGAAACTCTTTGACGGCCAAGTTGCGCAGGACGATTTGTCCTTGTTCTATATATTGTATGTTTATGCCGAACAAACACCTATCCAAACGGGTAGCCGTATCAATCTTTAAACACACGAGTTTCCCTTTCACTTCTTTTTTAATTTGATCCCGTAAATGCGTAGCTGCTTCGACCACATCGTCTTTAACATTTTGTCTGTTGATACTTATATCGGGTCCTTCTGTCTGACTGTTTAGCGCAGTTAAAATCGGGTCAAGAATCTTTCTGAAACCCGAATCTTCCATTATAGTGAATGGTCGACCGTTGACAGTAACCAATTCGCAACATGCCTCTCGCAATTTTTTTTCGTCGACGGTGACGTGAACGGTGGACGATTTTCTTTTCCTAGCGGTTGGTGGTTGGAGGCCTTCCTTTTGCATTCCCAGCAGCAGCGTTTCATTCGGATGATGTTTCTGTATGTGTTTCTGTAAATTTCCTGAATGATCGCCCTGAAATGTTTTATTTAATTTAGAATTTGCATAATATTCATAATCCATTATTAGGTTCTGATATATACTCAAGGAAAAAAAAGCACCACTTGAAAATGCACCAAAAATGGCAAATATTCAGAATGCTATAACTCGGTTGCGTTTCGTCGAAATTGGATGACATTGGAATCTTTGAGTTCGAAAAAGTGTGACGTTTTTCCCTTAATGTGGTGCAAGTCAATGTCATGCCAAAGTCATTTCACCCCCTCCCACCCCCGAAGAAAAATATGTTCTTCAAGTCAAAAAATGTCCAATTTTGACAGCTCGTATGGCTTTCCAAAAAAAAAAAAAATTCTGAACAGTGGAACGGGGTTCGTGACAAATTAACTTAGAGGGCCATGTAGAGACAATTTCAAAATGTGCAGAATCCAAAGATGTATTAATTTGCGTTCAAAAATAGTCACGTTATGGCCGAAAAAACGCAAAAAGCAATTTTTTTTTCAAAAATTCGTAACTTCGCGCCAAATCATCGTAGGTACGCGAAATTTGGCGGAATTTACAGGAAAATGAATGAATTTTTTCGCACTGTTGGTAAATTATGTCTACGATTTTTTTGGCCAGCCATACGAGCTGTCAAAGTTAGACATTTTTTGACGTTGAGAACAATTTTTTTCTTAGGGGGGTGGGAGGTGGTGAAATGACTTTGGCATCACATTGACTTGCATCACATTTAAGAAAAAACTTCAAACTTTTTCGAACTCAAAGATTCATCCAATTTCGATGAAACGCAACCGAGTTATGGCACTCTGAATATTTGCCATTTTTGGTGCATTATCAAGTGGTGCGTTTTTTTTCCTCGATTGTATAACCATATATAACCTTTTCCGTTTTTAAAGAACGACGTATAAATTTCTTGGTATATTTTGCATTTCTAAAAGTATGTGTGTAGTAATCTGTTGCGTATTTCATGACAATGACAATAACTGCTGACATGAGGAAGAAACGTTATGATGACGGAAATGTGTATATGAGTATGATCTTTAAAAAACTTCTGCAGAAACAATTTTTGTGTGCAAATTACAACGTATGCCTAAACCGTCTCAAACGAATTATATATAGTTATCAAAGGACTTAATGAGATGCCGGTTGAAGTTAAATCAACATTTTAAATCATATCCTAAAGCGTATAGAAAACTTGACAACTTGACACCGGAAAATTAAGCTCACGAATTTCATCGGCCAAGACATGCTCTTGAGCTTTCGAGCGGGAGAGGGGGCATTGATATATTTCTAATGATAGTTATGTAATGACTCAAATATGTTTGTCAAAAATAATTAATCTAAACTAACATAAGTATCAAACTTCCTGTTTCAAAACTGATACCTGTCATACTGTTCGATATACAACATTCCTGTCATTGTGTAATATTACTCTGAAACGGCAAGAACAAGTTATCCATAATATGACTTAGACAACGGAAAATTAATATAACGCTCAATAAAAGAAGCAAATAAAATTGAGAACATGTCATTTCATGTAAAACATGAATAACAAACCCATCTAACCATCGACTGTTGTGATTATATTTAAACAAATCTCAATTAATATAAGGTATTATTATGTGACATTATACTAAGTGCTTCAGATGTATAAAGATTAATGAAGATATATTTATTAACAAATTTAAAACAAAACGTCATCAAGTTATGAAATTGTAATTATTTATGTAGCGTTTCACTAATAAAATGAACAAATTTTGAATACAACTTTAAAAGAAAATAATGTCTATTACGAAATTATTTTTTATTCGCAGTAGGTTTTTCAACTACAGATCGTCATTAAGAAATTTTTGTTAATAATGTACAACTGCATTTTTGCATGACATTTCATTTTATTTTTTTACAGATTACTAAAAAATAAATTAAAACCGATTTTTATATAACATTGACTGATTACAATGGATACAATTTTCTATTACTTTAATTGTACTCACTAGAGAGGTACAGATGTAATTTTAAAAAGTTCAGCAAATTTTTACGATTTCATCATTTTCTTAAGTATTATTTTGTTGTCTTTCTTCAGTTTCAGAAAGAGGAATTGTCTGAACGACCATTGAGTATACATTAAACACCGCGAAAAAGCGTCTTTCTGCTCGCCAGAAATTGCGTTGCGGAATTGAAAGCACGCGACAAATGCGAGGATCAGGGGGAGGGGGGGCCGCTCGACATTGGCATTTTTTCGAGGTAGACTTGCCTGAAAATTACGCCAGAATCGGGGATTGCGCTATCACAACACCCCGCACTGATAATTGATAGAGATATAGATTTAAATAATTTATATATATGACGCATTACCGAATGTTCGATCCCAACACTCACGATTTCAGAATATACTAATATTTCCGAGAATAAGAGAAGACATTTTGTTATTAATAATTATATGAGTCTTCAGCTGTTTTCAGAATTGCATTTCTTGAGAGTTATGTAGATAAATGTTCAGAATTACCGTAGCAGAGAAGGAGCAGCTACCGATTTTACATCGTGATTTCTTTATGGTCTCATCGTAGTCAAAATAAGCTCGCACGGCAGCGTTTTTCGGTCGGCCACCGCGGTTCTTCGACATTGCTGAAAAATATCAATAAATTCAATAATATCAACTAGAACTTAATGTCCGTAAAATTTTATTCATTTGAAATATTCCCACTTTATGAGAAATAAAGTACAGTCTTTTAAAGTTATGTAAAAAATCAATAAAAACAATTTTTTATATAACAATGATTTATTGCTCTGAATTGTTTTCTTTTGCTTTCATTTTAATCGTCATTTTATTGAAGTGAAATCTAAAAATTAATGTACAAATGACATGTACAAAAGGTCAGCAAATTTTCAAGATTGCGTCATTTCGTTGAGTATCGGCCTCGCACATTAAAACAGATAAATCATGTGAAAGACTATCGACTGTACAGTACACACCGCGGAAAGGCGTGTTTATGGTCTCTAAAAATGCGTCGCGGAAATGTAGGCTTCACCGAAATTCACGCCGGATTCGAGGATTGTGCTATCACTAATGTTTGCATTTATAATTGATACGGATATAGATTTTTGTAATTCATGTGCTACTTCAGGGAAAAACATGATTTTTCATAAATATTGATTAGATGAGTCTTCAGCTGTTTTAGAATCGCATTTCTGGAGTATTATATAGACGCATGTTGAAAATTACCTTAGCAAATTGGGAGCAGTTTGCGATTGTACTGAATGACTTGTCTATGGTGTCAACGTAGTCGAAATAAGCTCGCCCCAAGTTGTTTTTCGGTCGTCCACCGTGCTTCTTCGACATTGCTGAAAATTATCAGTAAATACAATGATATTAACTGGAACAATGTTAATAAATTGTCGTATTCTTATAAAATATTTTGCTTCAAAAAACGTACCTGTGACGAATCCATCGAGTATGTCGTCGCTCGTCGGAAGATACCGCGGCACTGATAGAAACGGCTAATTTTTTTCGCTCCAAAAAATGGAAATATTGGGACTCGAAACCGACAAGTGTTATCGAAGATAAGCCGTGCATTCGTATGAAAACATTGCGCTCAGAGAACGATTTATTCGATTCAAATAAATCATTAATTTAAATACAAACCTAATAAATGATTAATTTAAATTAATCAAAAATTATTTATTGTAATTAAATATTTTCTGTACATGTAATCATTTATTTATATAAACTACATAGTTTTCAATTAATTCGAATAATTAACTTATTTGTTTCGTATGAAGATAAATGATTTATTTTATTTTAATAAACCATTCTCTAAGTGTGTTCCGCGGGAAAAAATTTGGAATGCATATTATACGAGTTGGAAAAAAATCCAATACTTTTAATAAAAAAAAATCGATTGATTTCATTTAAATCCGGTTTTTTGATTTTTGAATTTAAATAAAAAATTTTCGTTTTTTGCAATTTTGAAGTACAGAAAAAATCGATTTAGCTGCTCTAGCGATAAAATCAAAGATATTGTTCTGGAATTATCGCATACAGGGTCATTTTACAACGAGTGCCATTTCAATACAAGTGCCATTTGTAGCACTTTTTCCATATGATAGCCCAACAAGTTGTCATACAGTTATAGACCAACCCGTTCTTTCGATATTTTGTGTTCAGATGTATATAGAACAACAAAAAGGTGCATTAAAACATGCGGGTAGATGTTTTTATAAATAAACAGTTGACAAAAAATCTAACAATACGCCCAAAAATTATTATTCATTTAAACGAAACTTAGACACATTGTCGATAAGTTTAACATTCTTTATATTCATCGGAGCACAAAATATAGGAAGTCCAGCTTGGGCTGATGATTGTGTGACAACATTTTTGGCGATTGTATGAAAAAAGCGCAAAAAATGGTACTTTTGAGAACTTGGTAAATCCTCTAAATATATTTTTTTGAAAGACCCTAATGGTTATGGTTATTTTATGTGAATATGATGGAGCAACAATTTCATTGATATAAATCATGATTTTTTTTCTGAATTTAAATCATGTCAACCCTACAAATTGTAATATAACATTGAGTACCCAATAAATGTTTTATGGGGCTGAAAAACGAAACGTTTTTGAAACGAAAAATTTTTTTTTCTCATGATTGGATTATTATGTAAACAATGTTAGTTGACGATGAATGTATGTGCAATGCAATTTCTGCGCCGGAACACGTTAAAACACCAAAGTAGAGGGCGCGAAACGACCGAAAACTGTGTTTTTCGTCGTATTTCGCCTTCTACTGCGCCCCCCACCCCCCCGAGGAAACCTAATAATTACACGTGCTTGT
>JABFPB010000456.1:0-38202 GCA_022817645.1 Ceratoteleas bidentatus
CAACTCGTTAATTACACGTTATTATAGTTTTCCGAAAATCTGAGTCGTCAGCGACTCGTCGGCGACTCGTTTTTTTTTAACTGGGTATTCTCAGATCAATTACTAAAATATTGATGATTTCTACTATGGAAATATACCATGAGGAAAAGTTCTGGAAAGTTAAAATTATTTTTCAAAACAGGACACGATACGTTACAAACACTGCGTGGTATAGCATATTTGCCAGAACATTTGTTCAGTATACGGATGAATGCCCCACTGTTTGTGCCAAAATTATTGCATTCATGTTCTCGGTATCGCCTTGGTCGTATGTAATTGAACTTTCCGGGGTCAGTTAAGGTTGTTCAGCGAAGGAGCGTACTTTTAGGGTTCTAATAATTAATCGTACTGACAATTCATTTAAGCAGCCATAAAATATTCTTTTTCTATTAAATTGACGTTCAATAGTAAAACTGATTTGACAAAGAAAAGTAAACAAATATTAAAAAGAACTTTTGTTATTACAAAAAGCAAAAAATTGCTGAATGTAAGTGTCAAATGAGGATGTCTAAGACAAAATATCAAGTGAACTAAATGTTTATGTTTCTATTTTTAATAATATCTGCTAAACTAGCGACACAAAAATATTTATATTTGGTACTAGTTATCCCCATAATATAACTAATAACATATTCAATTTGTAAACAATGCCTAATTCTTTTTCCGGTATAATTCTGAAATATGTGGCTCAATTACGTCACTTCGTAGTTGAAATTCTCAAGAAAACTTTCGCAGATAAAAAATTATCTGCGAAATTCTCAGATTCGGGACAGATTAGCTACCTTGGCTATCTTGTCCATTCAGAAAAAAGCGGCTAACACCTTGAAGGTAAATTTAGACGGAACGTCATAAACACCTTTATAAAGGCCTAGGTTCGCCAGGTGAGATTATAATAATTACTAAAATTAATTCTAATAACTACTAAATTACTATAAATGAAATTCGATAATGTAATTCTGTAACAATAAAAAAGTTTAGATCTTTATCAATTTGATAAAGCATGGTCGATCAAGAAGATGATAATTATGCGCATACGCAGCGTCAACCCGAAATCTGCTACAGCGAGATTCAGTTTAAGCAGATTTTCATGCTGTGACAGCATGAAATCTATTTGCCCAAAAGTCACTTTGTAAAAGAGGTGATTTTCTTTGTCTCACAGAAGTGTTTTTGCCGTGACAATAGGAAATGTTTAAAAGTGCTCCGGGGCCCTGGGACGGATAGTTTCGCGATTGAAGTTCCCGCACCCCTTCTTTGTTCAGACAAAGTCGTAAAGTCGAGCGTAAAGTTAAGCCGCAGATGAAAAGTGAAACTGAACAGCGGAATTTGGTACAGTGCTGCAGTCGCAGATGCAAAGCGAAATTGAACAGAGATATTTTGTGCAGTGAATGTTCAAAGAATGTACAGTAGATTAACATTGTAAAGTGTTTTTGAAGAAAATGGACCGCAACTTAAGTGCTTCTGCAAGTACGTAACACCTGAACTACCTTTTTGAATTGATCTCGTAACCCTTGACATTGAAAAAGCATCTCTAAGTGTCGTTCTCATTCACATCGTAAAGGGTCAAACCTCCTGAAGTGGTCCTACGATTTATCACAAGTCATTGGATTTCGTTCAAAATGAGTATATATATTGTTCTTACCACGGCAAACAATGACCCAAAATATTTTGGTGAAATTCGCATTTAAACAAAACAAAAGTTATAAACAATTCAATTTTTTACCCTTTTTCGAAAAAAATCATATCTCCAGATCTAGCCAATGGATTTTTCTCGAGTTTTGACTTAATCAAAGAAACCCGTGTTAGATCAAAGGAAATTAAATGAATTGTTGAATGCCAAGTGAGGGACTTAAATTTGGAATATTTACTTTAATAATTTCTTATTAAAACGATGTTGCTGTGATATTTTCTTGGCTAAAAAACTAATTTAATGAAATGCTACCGGCACAAAAATTTGTTATCGGGCGTTCTAGTGTTAACCGTAAGTTACTTACTAGAATCATATCTGGAGATATGATTTTTTTCGAAAAAGGGTCTAAAAATTGAATTGTTGAAAAAGTTGTGAAACAACTTTTGTTTAAATGCGAATACCAAAATATTTTGGGTCATTGTTTGCCGTGGTAAGAGCATTATATATACTCATTTTGAACGAAATCCAATGACGTGTGAAAAATCGTTGGACCATTTTAGTAGTTTTGACTCAAATACAGAGTACACGAAATTTAATTGGAACTGTTATAAATGAAGCGAAAATAGTAGCGGTTTCAGTGAGTAGCTATCCGAATTAAAGGTTCCTACACATTCTGATAATTAATAAAAACTTAGGAAACCTTTGTGATTGTGGTATGGAAATTTACAAGAGAATACAAAGTTACTCGTACGAATATAATGTTGGAATTCATTGTAAATTTCTAACAGATAGAAATATTTAGCATATTGTATGAAATTTCTATAGAAAAACTTTATGAATCGATATTTTTTTCAAATGTTTTTTCTTACCCCATACTAATTATTACTATCCATAAGTATAAATCTAAGGGTCGGATGCAAGAAGGGCCTTTGCGCTCGGCCTGGCTCGACTAGCCCCTGAACACAGGCAATCCGTCGCTTGGATCGTTACGCCCAAGTTCAGATTAAAATATCTTGGAAACTATCGCTGCTACCTACATAGTGTCCGCGAGGAAGTTGTTCTTTAGGTTATAAGGAATAAATACTCTAACAATTTCCCGAGTCTTCAGTGTATTTCCCGAGTGTTTATGTCTAATGTTTGTGTTTGTCTCCCTGCATACGCTAGAGCGTGAAAGCGGGTGTAATGTGTTTTTTTTACTCTAACAATTTCTGAACATTAAAACTGTTGAAAAATTACATCAACATTATTCAAATGATCGAAATTCTTTATCCACAGGGCGCAAATGTCGGTGGAACGTAAAAGTGCAAAAACGTCGAAAAACATTTCAACTTTGAATTGCTTTTGAAACTCCACGGCAATTGAATAACATTTTTCTTGATCTTGGAAACATTACAGTCGCAAAGACTGAACATTTTTCTCTAATTAAAGTCATACAATGTTGGAATTTGCATAATTTTTTAATAAGAAATATCTATTCGAAAACAAGTTCTCTTTTAGTCATTTTATGTTCTAGCGACATTTGCGCCACCTTGAAGATTTTTGATAATTTCATAATTACACAGTTTGAAAGCTAAGGATTTAACATTTAGTTAATCACTTTGAATCAAGTTGTTCGGATGAAAACTAGCAAAGATATTTAACTGTAAAAAACATTAATTTTTCATAAGCTTCACATGTTCCTCTAATTTTTGTGAGGAGTATATTTAAATTCACAAGTTACGTACAAGAAGTTTTTCTAATCTAGAAAAACTTTCGTAAAACTAATCATTTTCTTACCTTAATTTACGAAAAACTAACGACATTTCTTATTGCGAAGAAATGTAGCGGATGCACTCGACTCTGTGATCTTTTTCCCTACGATCTTTTGCACTCTCCAATCTTTGACAAAACTTTTTCGCATCATTTGACAAAACTGTCCACCTAACCAAGCAATGAAACCTGCCAACTAACTAAAAGCGTCGAACCAAATGAGCGTCAAACTTGAATATTAAATTAAACTGGACCCAGCTGAAAAATATCATATGGAATAGCATCTAGCAGTTTTGGCGGGGTATTCCGTTCATGTCTCCAGCGACGTTCATCAATTCTGTATGGAATGCCATGAAATTCCCTATGGAACCATGAGGGAAATGCTATGTCTTATTCCACATGATATTTTGCAGCTGGAGACATAAACATCGCTTATGTTGTATTTTACACTTCTTTTTCATGATGCTGTTTTTAAAGTCTGAAATGTTTTTAGTTGCGGAAGGTGCTGCGTTCTTCGATAAGAAAGAAGTAACACTATCTGAAAAGGTTCGTATTCGTGGCGTCCATGCAATAAGGATATCCACTGGCTCCTAAATGCAGGCAATCGTTACGACCGAGCTCAAATGAAAATATTTTCAAATGTATTGGTCTTAGTTCTACAGTACGAAATTGTTTAAACTTAGAATAATTATTATGGGAACCTAAGGAATAACTTCAGCGCTGAAGCTATTCAGTCTACACTCACAAAAATATCCATTTACTTTAAAAGGGAATCATCTCCAAGGTGATTTTAATCTAATTGTCAAATGATTCCTTTTACAGTAAAACGAATCATTTGAGAGTTAGATTAAAATGGTCTTGGAAACGATTCCCTTTTAACGTAAAAGGGACATTTCTTAGAATGTAAGGACCAGCAGTATTGAAAATATTTCTTATCAGACGGCGGTATTTATAACAATAGCACCATTCAACTTCCAATTTCTATCCTTTCGCAATAAATACGAAATCACCTGTTTAACAGATTTTATGTCGTTGGATCAAATTTAATCATTGTACCAATGGAACTAATTTTCGTAGAATCATACCCTTAATAATAAAAAAGAACCTGGAGGATGGACGTCTTTTCTCTTATTGTCGGCAGCTGTATGTTGTCTTGGATCTGCTTTTCCAGCTGGTTACAACATAGGAGTAATGAACAACGCTGCAAATGTAAGGAAAATGAATGCGCTTTACCAATAGGAAATTTATACCAATATGAAAATGAATGCACTCGTATTGGCATGAAAATGTAATTCCATATAAAAACCACTCCAAACAATTTCTGAAACCATTTTTATATAAATTCTATTGGTTGTGTCAACCTATTGGTTTTTAGCGGACGTTTTTAATTGGACGACCCCTCATGTTTTGCAGCTAAGTCAATCTTATTTGAATTAGCCCCAACTTTGTGCGTTGTTTACTTCCAGTCAGCAATTGCCTTTCTAAACACAAGTATTACACATCGCTATTCTACAGTTCTGACTGTACGACAGCTGGATATCTGCTGGTCCAGCATAGTAGCCATTTTCTTGATAGGCGGTATCATAGGATCCCTGTCAGCGAGTTACTTGGCTGATCGGTTCGGCAGAAAAGGTGCCTTGATCATAGGCAACATTTCCGGAGTCCTCGGGGGTATTTGTTTCTACGCAATCCCACAGCTAAATGCATTTGAACTGTTTTGGGTGGGACGAATTCTTGTAGGTGAGTTGAACTCAGGCTTAAATTTAAATATAAATATTTTTGATTGAGAAGCCTTTAAGAAAATACATTGTTTTTTCATTTATTTATGTTGGAAATAAAAAAAAACATTGGTTTGTAGAAGAATGGAGATCCATCGCGTTAAAAATGCTCAATTCCAGGTTTGAGTGGAGGACTAGCCACGAGTTTGGTGCCAATGTATATGACAGAGATAGCTCCCCTGAAACTGAGAGGCGCCATGGGAGTGATTTGTCAATTAGGAGTGACTATTGGTATCTTAGCAAGCCAGGTAGTAGGGTTGGACGTGATATGGGGAAACAAGGAATCCTGGCATGGATTGCTTTCGGCATTTTCACCGTTCTGCCTGGTTGCTTCAGTCGTCACTGCCATGTTACCCGAGAGCCCCAAGTTCGTCTATATTATGAAGAGAGACCATGCGTTAGCCTGCAGAGGTGAATCAACAACTTTTTAAAAATGATTTCTCTTCTTTTCATTACCCTGGCCGAAAAATTCCGTAAACATCTTTGGAGAATCAGACTTTCACAGATTTGTATTCTGCAAAATATATTTAAGACTTTCCCGCAATTGTCTGACTCTTTCAGACTTTTCACGCAACCGTTATTTTATGGTTTTAAATCTGAAAAAGAAATTCTGCCCAGTAAATTTTGAGGTAATTTCAGTAATTGTCTACAAACATCTGAAAAGTCTCAATTTCAGCACTTTAAGTATTGTTTTCTTCATTAACTGAACTTATTCTTTTTTAGAGCTAGTCCGTCTAAGGAACAAAGAACAGTCATTGCTCAAAACCGAGATTGACCTTTTGGAACAAGAGGCTGCAGTGACTTCCAGCAGCGACTCCTGGTCCATTCTTCAGGTTTTAAAGTCTCCACAACTAAGACTTCCTCTGATTTTGGTGTGCCTGATACAAACTGGTCAGCAACTAAGTGGAATTAATGCTGTGTTTTACTACTCGGGTAAGATTTTCATGGATGCAGGCGTGCCAATAGCGCATGCTCAATACGCTGCAATAGGTACCGGCTTCGTCAACTTCTGCATGGCGCTGGTTTCGGTACATCTATTGGCTCGTTATGGTCGCAAAGTTGTGCTTCTGCGCAGTTGTTACTATGCACTCGCGAGCTTGATTGTTCTGTGGATTTCCATTTTATTGACAGTAAGTGTTTGTGGACTTCTAAAAAATAGAAATTTACTTTATTCCTATGACATCCAGTTATTTTCAATTTACTTTTGTTTAAGAAATTGAACGGAGTAGAAAGAAATTAATGTATTTTATGATCCAAATGAGTTTTATATGTTTTTCTTCTTGCAGTAAATTTCTATTATGTATTTTTACACGGGAGTTTAGTTGTTCTTTTATTTAACTCATGTTCAAAAGAGTTGTTCTTGTTGTCTTATCCCTAATAGCACATGATATTCCAGGAATGTACTCGCAGTATTTTTCTCGAATATTTTATATCTACCAGGAATATTCCGAAATATTCCTGGAACATTCCTGGATTATTATTTGTCTGGCGAAATGAACATTTGTCTGGAGAATGAACTCAGAATATTTTTTCTTGTACGTTTTAGAGCATTTCAGGTATAAGAAAAATATTCTGAGTTCATTCTGGGTACATTCGTAGCACATTCCAGAAATCTCATTTTACTAATGATATTTATTATTGCGGGCAAGTTACGATGAGTCGTGGTGGTTCAGCGGGAAGAGTCGCAGACTGTCATTTGGCGGACATAAGTTCAAGTCCTCTTGCTTAATATTGATTTTTTCAAAATAATATTTTAGATAAATAGTTCTGATACATTTCTGTTATATTTTAAAGAAGTCTCCCAAGAATAAACCAAGAAAATATTTTCCCAATGTTCCAAAAATGTTCCAGAAACATTCCCAGATCATACTGAAAACATTTCTCCGGAATATACCGAGTACATTATTTCGCCAGAAAATGATCCTAGAATGTACCAGGAACATTTCGGAATATTCTTGACACATTTAAAATATTCCAAAAAAATATTATGGGTACATTCCTGAAAATTTTATGTGCTATTACAGATATTTTACTGGTATCCAGTAGTAGTTCATTGTTGAAGTGTAGAATGGTGTACCAAGTGGGAACACCGATTTAATTTAAATTTGTTTTGTGTCTTTTACGTCATAGACAACTCTGAAAAAGATACTTGTTCTTCCAACGGAGGCAAATACTCATTAGGTAATACTGTCAAGACTGAAACAAATTTTCAGGACCTGAATTCAGCCATGAGATGGATAACGATTATTTTTACCATGGTATATGTGATTGGTTTTGGCATTGGTCTTGGTCCCATTCCATATTTTATTGGCTCCGAATTGTTTGAAGTTGGTCCACGGCCAGCTGCTATGGCGGTGGGCAGTGTCTGCAATTGGGGAAGCAACTTCATAGTAGGAATGTTTTTCCCACTGATGATTTACTACATGGGCTCTTTCTCTTTCCTCTTTTTTGCCGTTTATCTTGGATACGTGGCTTATTTTGTCAAGTAAGCGATTATGTTGATAATTTAATAACGTGCTGCACAGATAACATGGGTTATTTCAGTGGTAATGTTACATTCAATTTTTTTCTGCAGAAAGTATTTACCGGAAACCCTTGGAAAAACCACGAGCGAGGTAGCTAAATTGTTATCAGATGGATTTAAAGCCAACATTTATCCGGTGTGAGTGTTCTAATGAGAGAATTTTGACATACACTCGACTTTATCTACAAGCAAGCGGGACCGGAAAGGCTATCTAAGAGCACGCGCGTGCGAAATAGATTTTTTACGTAGTTGACAATGGCGCAACGAAATATTAGTTTACGATTTATTTTGATATTCGAGTTTTAATAATTAAATTATTTTATTTTAAATAATTGTACGAATTTATGTGCAATAATATTGCAATTACAATTAATTTTAATGTTTGAAAGTTAACATTAAGTACTTAAAAAGTCAGCTACTTAATAATAAACGTTTAAATTTGCGTGTGCTCTAATAAGAAGTGCTCTTAGATAGAATTGAGTGTACAGATTTCCCAGTGACGTAGTTTTAGAAATACGAATTGAAGAACTGACTGAAAACAAATAACTACTTGTTTACTTCATCCACTTTTTTACTAAGAAAACTTATATTTATTATGCAAAATAAAAAACTGACTTTTATATCGGAGCATTTTTATTTCAAATCAATTAAAATGTCAACCTTTACTAAAAATAAACATTCCGATTTGCCAGAAATTTGGGAAAACGTAACACATAACTCAAATATCAGAACAATTGTCTACTTACCAGATTCGGCCGTTCTGATACAGAAAACGTTATCTATAACTATATATATTAGCGTATAAACTATATTATATTACATTTTTGCAGACAAGTAGCGATTGCTATCGAATATCGTTTCATTGATGTTTCGCTCGCGAAATGCGCTTACAGGTTGTTCCTATTGGACTAATTTAATTTCTCACAATTATACTTTCATTAGGATTTTTTGCCCAACATTCCACGCATTCCAGCTCAATCTAGTCGAGCTATTTTCCGAAGAACAAAAACAGCAGTAATGAATGTTTAATTAATTCTTTTAATCAGTTTTGGAATCTGCAGAAATATTTTCAAAAATATACTCGGACTGTATATAATTAACTTCTACTACTCTATAAAAAATTGGGTCACGAAAACATTGGTGTCCCAAGCTGCTTTGCTGAATGGAACGTTTTATTGCTGTAGGGAATTACTGACTCGATCGATCAATTAAAAATTAGTGATTGATAATTAAATGTGAGAAACATTACTCCCCACTATATGTCGCTATTTTGATATAAACAGTGGTTATTGTTGCTGCCTCCATTCATTTAAGACACTCTATCAAATAGCGTTTCCTTAATTAGACTTCGTGGAACATGTGAGTATAACTTGTGTTTTACGATTACTGTTTATTTAAATTACGAATATCGTAAATACAAACGCATTTATTGTTTTATAAATATATTTATAAATAGTTTACCATAACTCATATGGAATTAGACAAAAATGAAAAATAGACGTTTAAGTTTAAAAATATTGCTAATCGTTGATTACATTTCTGAAATATTATGTTTTTATGGTAGTCATGTTTATACATTATGAAAATTAAAAAATAAATAAAAATTAAAATATATAAACAGCTTCTTGGGTAGCTTTATTGACAAGCATGATGTTTCAGAAAAGTTGTTATATATCCTTAGAAAAATTAGTTTTTTAATTGCAATGTGTGGAGTGCAATCTCCATTGCAGTAAATGCATAATGAGTCTGTATAAGGTTAATTTGTTAAATGTACATGATAGCTGAAATTTATTATATAATAAATTATTGTAATTAGATTGTATTCACGCCCGATGATCCTGTGGAAGAAATATTTGTTAAAGTATTACTAATCATTTGGTGTGTATACAATTTTGTTTACAATATTAATCCAAATGGACGCAATTAAGTAATCATTATGTTTTATTATCTATTGTTTACATCGCCCATTATTTGCAACATTGTGATTCAATGATTCACTACGTGACCCGGTATGAAATTGCTATTGCGACGTTGTAAAAATTGTAATTACAACTCGAAAGTGTATGGCTCTTCTGTATGTACACCATACTTTTCGAGAGGTATACTTGCAAAGTATTTCTGAAAGTAAACGAAATTTGTGTCCAACTTTATAACATATCTTGAAAACATGCTTTTTGAAAATTGTAAAAATAAATAATAATATTCTGGGGTTTATATAGGGTTAATGTAGAGATATTTTCCTCTTGTTTCAAACGTTTGCCATACCAGAATTATTGGCAGTGTCTAGATATTTTTTCTGTGTATTACTAAATTACATTACTCATTTCTAATGTAATTTATTGTAGAAGGTTTTACGTCAGTTGAAATAAAGTATGGGCTATACCGAGAATGAAATGCAACGTTGGATTCGCAGACAATTAGAACGACAAAGAGAGGAAGAAGATAGGAACAGAAGAAGGGAGGAAGAAGAGAAGAGACGTCGAGAACAAGAACAACGAAATAAAGATCGCAAGTATGTTTACATTAATTTCGATTATTTTTTAGTATATTGGTGATTTCAGATTTATCTATCAATTTTTGTCCCATTTTTTTTGTAATCGCAGTGTCTAATAAATTCGAAGATTATAATCTTCGAATTGTTCAAACATAAATGGTTTGAACAATTTATTACTTTATGTGTGCATTTCGAAAATCTGTAATTTCCGTTATAATATCTTAGAAGACAATGTAAATTTGTTATGTTATCGTTACCGAATATATATGAAAATACCCTGTTTTTTATGTGAATTTGTCTTCCACGGTGATTGCGAATTTATTAAATATTTTGTAAAATAATTCTAATGTTTTTAAAATAATTATTATGATATTTCAAAATGAATATATACAGTAATATTAAGTTGGTATTCAAATCATTTATATCGATCATAATGTTCAAATTTAAAAAATACGGTGATTACAAAAAAAAAAAAAAAAAACATGGGACAGAAATTGGTAGATAAAAATGAACTCACCTATATAGTTTTCCATCATTCGCATTAAGGAGACCGTTAGGTTGTATGAAAATAAAGTTAAGGTCATATTTCTTTGAGGTAAGTAGTTCAAAGTGATATCAGTGTAAAAATCGAAAGGAAAAATGATTTATTTGACGGCTCAACCGTTTATATTCAATTTCAAACCTTATATTTATACTGAAATATCTCGAAAACTTGTTTGGGAATCCCTTAATTTGAAACAGTCAAAATTGGCCAATTTTATTAAATTGTATCCTATTTTGTCGCCCACAATTCTGGATTTAGTGCATAGAATAGTGCTTAGACAGATTTATGATATTTCAATTACAATAAACGTTCGTCAGATTCACCATAGCAAAATTTTGCCTTGGGAATTTGTTCTCTATTAAATTTTGAACATCGGACCTCAAACTAGACCAAAATCGGTTGAAAACTGGCCAACTTTTGACTGTTTTGAAAGTACCGCAATCGTTATTAGTTATTAATAAATGAATGTTTAATTATTATTTGTATTTAACAACTAATTCCATATGAGCTTTATATGGATTGAAAGTTATTTGTAAACAAAGATTTAAAAAATCGATTGGAAAATAGCGATTTTAGTTATTTTGGTAGATAGTCCTCTTGAAAATGGGAAATGGGAAAATTAAAACAGTTACCTCAGTTAATTTTCCCATTTTCCAATTTTTACACAGAATCCGTCATGCATTACAATATTTCAAATACATTCATTTAGTAAAAATTAAAAAATATATTTTTTTAATCTATATGCAAATATATAATTTACAATTCAACCTTGATTATAATTCTAAATGAAACTTAATTTGCATCCATTTGAATATTTTTAAAATAATTTACTGTTGAATAAATATAATCTTTTTTCGCAATGGACCCGTCGCATAATTAATTAAATAATCTGTAATATTTTTCGTCGCAAATATTTGTACACTAAGTATATAATACGTTATAAAAATAAAAATGCTCGTTAGTCTAATTTGATTTGATAATTTTTTATGTGTAGAAAATAATTCCGTTGTGGATAATTTCTCTAATGATACATACACTGACATACCAATCACACCGAGGGAGATCATCAAACACTCACCATTCTGGTTCATGTAATTTATTAATTCACACAAAATCACCTGGAGTTCTTCGATAGTTTTACGAATGTGTTACTGTTTAACTGTAAATATGCTGTAAATATAAGTAAGAAATATCATCGAAAAACAAATCAATATCATTGTACTAACACACATGCACATATATCAACGAAAAAAACGTCATTTCTATGTATAATAAAATATATACTTACTTTTCAATTTAAATGCGTGCACAATAGTAATACGAGTGTCTGTGTCATGGGATGTAATGAATGAAAATGCTATGTTTATGAAATGACAGCCAACCCATATTCTTTCTTCATAAACATTTTCCTCAAACTCCTATAAAAGTAATTTTTGAATACCTAATTATTCGAATTGTACAATCTATCAATATTTTTTATCTGAACAAAATTATGTCATTGCTTGATTCCGCGTAAACAATTAATGCTATCTTAACGAATACTTATTTTAATTTAATGCAATTTGTACACTCTTATCTCCCTGATAAAAAAATATATTAATTTAAACCATTTTAAATATTAAAATCAATATATATATTTGTTTGTTTGCATAGTCTTGGATTTGTTTTTAATTGTCTTTTGAGCAATCTTTACTCAGATATATTTATATAGACTGTTGTATAATATAATAATTCGATACCGGCCCAGATTTAAAATATTCATTTTCTCAAAACTGCAATTGCCATCTTTGTTGTGCACGCTTATAAACATATATTGCTCTTAAGCTTATGTGGTTCATATGCGAACCACATATAAAATTTTTTTTTAATTGCTTCCGATACCCTAGACACATGAACGCGTGATGAAATGACAGGTAGGATAAATTTTAAATTTCTTTATTCCGCACAAAATAAAGAAACATAAGTCAGTACAATAGGTTTTCAATTCAATGTCAACAATGTACAAGATGATGAATTAAAAAACGATCAGGTTAAGTATCATGGAACTTTGCTTGGATGTGACACGTGAAGGTACAGTTCCTTTTGCGATTTTTTCAGTGAAACATGCTTTTTTCGAGCTGGCTTGTCGGGAGATAGCAAACTCCTGCCAAACTTCTGTAAACTCCTATAAAGATATGTATATTCTTACCCTGGTTCAGGTAATAAGATAACGCAGGTTTATGAAAACTATCCTATCCTATTTAATGAACATTGATAGAATTGATATGATAGACTTCTATCAATATTCTTACCAGTTAAGTGTTAAGGTTTACTCCTTAATTTTTCCAGTGAAAATCTAAATAGTATGCATCTGATCTCATTCTTGTTCTTTTAAGATTGAGATTTTGTGCGGAGTTGGGTCGTTGCAATGAATTGTAAATTGTCAAAAACAAATTAAAAACATGAAACAAAAAGATTTCCTCAACAGGGGTAGGAATCTACACATCCTACATTATCCCATCTGTTGTATAAAATTTGTAGGAGTTTACACAGCCAGTTTGCCTCGTAACAGACATGTATGCAAAAGGAAATGGCAACAATCCGACCGGGCCTCCGGTCGCCAAAATACGTATATACATGGAGAGAGAAATATATATATCATATATCTATATATATATAACATATATATAAATACTTATTCACATATTTATATATATATCCATATATACGCAAATGTATAATCCAAATTATAAATTGATATTAGCGTCAGCCGGGTGTGATGAACTTAGAGGCGGAACGAAGTCCGGGAGGGGGCCCCCTCTGGAATGCAAACAGCGACGGTGAGCAATGTATATGCAACGCGTCTATATATAATATGTATAACCAACCCGATGGCCGTCCGATTCGTGCCTCCGATCTCTACGTTCATACACGGCTCATTATGTATAATATGTGCATTTGTATGTGCAAGTTTACGCGCGTAGTTGGTACTCAATGAGAAGCAGTATTTTACACTCGGCTTTGTATAGGGTCGGAACGAAACAACGAATACACAGTTTATATCTTTTTTCTCGAGTGTTGCGATGATGTCGACGACTCAAGCAGTGTGGAAGATGACGCTTATGTTAGCCTAGTTACGCTTAGCCGACCATAAAATCTCAAAGACAGTTCATTCAACAAACGTAGTCGATATATCTTCAAACTCCCAGAACGGCGCACAGTGTTCCCGGATTGAATGGATATGTTTCGAGTGTGACTCGTTTGGGTGTCGGTAATGCGATTTGGACGTTTGGAGGAAATGAAGGGGAAATGAATAGAGAACATTGTGTGCCGTTGAGGAGTGTCAACAAACTTGCGACGTGCACCGATCTAGACTCTGACATATAAAAATAAATGGCTTGCGAGCCAATCACCGTTTGGCATTACCGAAGGTCTTTGCTCAAAGTTAGGGACTGGTAATGGAAGACGGTGAATGGATCGGTTCGATGTAACTGCCAATTGTCAATCTAACTGGTGGTTCTCTGTTATTCGACGGCTTAAGAGACTTTAAGAGTCAAGACGATCTTGGAGTTTAAGATGATCTATTATGTCTAAACAGTTAGAACTAATTCAAACCCAAGTAGTTAAATGGATTGAATTGTTTAATGGAATATCTGAAGTCAGTCAGCAGTCTTCTCCTGATCAATTCTCAAATGACTTTCCAATCCTTAAACCTTCCCAAACCAAGACTCCAGTCCCTAAAACTGTCGAAAATCCGAGAATCAACCACCACTCCCAACCTCTATCTTTAACTCCCCCTGCCCGACGTGAAATCCTTAATTTGAAATTTAAGAGGACTCCTTAGCGTCAATCCGAAATCATCCCGGCATCGCTGAAGAGACATTGAGATTTTGATGGTTCGTTCTGGACGGTGGACGCAGCGCGTTGGGACTCTCAGCTGTCCCAGCGCCCTGCCCCCTTACTCGCTATTCCACTCACGGTATGATTTCTATCTACCTAACCTAGTTAGCGGGGGATGGCGAGGAATATCTATCATAATTCAGCTTTCATGTTTGTATACGATGAGTTGATATGGAACACGACATAGTTACGGCTTACGGCAATAGTGTCTCCGCTGTCTTCTCTTCTCCGACAACCACAAACTGGCTCGTTACAAAAGTCTTGGACCACACGATGAGTACTAGTGGGTCTATCTAGTGACGTGCGAGACATTGCTCTAGTGCTGGTTGAGAAGCCTGGGTGGATCCTAGTGAGTTTCAGCAATCGAGAATCAAATTCCCGATTTGGCAGAAGTTAGTTTGGATTTGTTTAAATTAGTTTTGGGGGCAACTCAAATGGAAATTTAGCAGTTCAAACCAACTTGAGCATCAGAATTCCTAAACAGAACATTTTACATTCCTTCCAATTTGGTACAGTCCAATTTTGGCAATGAAATGTTCAAATTGGATCCAGTTGGACTATTCCAACTTGATCCAATTCACTATTCCAGTTACTTTGTTTAGCAAATTTGATCCAAGTGGGAAACGTTACTTCTAATCATAAAATGAACTCAAACACAATTAGACCTTTCTAGATTCGAATCGGACTAATTGATTCTCGGCTGCTGGGAGGGTTGGGTGGCAAAGTGCAGGGGATGGGGTCGCTCTAACGCTGGGGAAGCCTCATTCACGGTGTCCGAGCTGGCGTGTCGCGCGGGGTGGTTAATATGAATCTATGGTATGTCGTGTTTCGTTTCACAGATTTATTACTTCCTTACGGCTTACTTGCTAAAACGCGTGACCAATAAGTGCACTGTCCTTTATCATTCAGATATGTTTTAATAATCATTTTACAAGGGGCACGATGCGCTTTGAAAGTTACAGGTAATAGATACATTCGCATACTTTGTACACACCGCATTGGACGCACTCGCGCACGGATACACATATACACCTGCGGTCTACGTGAATTGTTTCTTCCGCGTTCGCGTTGGTTAAGACGAGCTAGAGATTATCGGAGCGGCCAGGTGAACGCGAGCGTTCGGATTACGCTTTTTCGCAGATGGTCGACGCGTTCACTTTGGCCGCGCAAACATGGACACAGTTCTGTTCGGTCGGTCGGATACAAAATTAATTTCAAGTAGCTTAGTATGCGAGTGAGATTTGCGGGGGGGGGGGGATTGTGAGGTTTGATTGTGCGTATGATTTGGGATTATTTTTATGGGTACTAGAAGGACTTGGGGTGAACTTTCAGAGATTTGTCGGATGAGGACGTTGAGTTTTCGAGAGGGTCAAGGCGATATGCATCATGTGTGGAACACATATGAAATATAAATGGGGTTTTATGTGGATTTTGGTAATGTCTTGTATGAATTATTTATGGTGTATTGATCGTATATGGACCACATATGGTGCAAGGACTTTTTTCGAGAAAAACGTGATGGAGAATCTGATCTGATGATCTGGAATGAAACATTTCATTCCAATATGATGAAGAAAAGTGTTTGAAGACGAACCGAATTGAAATTCCGTTTAATGATAATCGACGTTCCGAAACAATTCGTAGATTTTCGTCGTGAAATGTAAGAGTGAAAAAACTCATTTCCAAGACTCGAAAACGATTCAATTGCAACTTTCTATTCAATCCTTCTGAATTCGTTGAAAAAAGGTGAAATCAGTGACTATTGATCCCGTCCTGTCAATACCCGATAAAAAGAATCGAGGGTGTACGTGACTTGAACTTCGCGGATCGAGGTATGATGACGTCGTTGATACAAAAAAGGACCTGATGTGCGTGTTTGAACAGGGTCTGAATCATCCTCGAAATCAACAAGGAGCAGCAAAAACTTGCACCTTGATAGCAGTTTTTCCTTCCCACTTCTTCCGGTAATTTATCTTCCCGGAAGTCAGTGGCCCAAAGAACAACTGCTCTCAAGGTCAAAAGGTCGCCGCCTCAAGACAAGTCGTAATTCACCGTGGAACGAACCAATTTTCCATGATCGACGTGAGGATGGCTGGTGAATCGATTGATCCGGTTAACATTTGTATATTTTGTTTTCCCCTTTTGTTTCGTTACGATTAAACTGTACAGCTCGCTTACGAAAACACAAACACCCCTTTCGTCATGAGTTATAATCATTAGGTACAGTACATACGCGCCATACATTTGTCTTCGAACATAGTATTGTCAACAATTGTGGATTAAATGTTTGGTCGCTAGATGCTGCGATCGATGACCCGAAGTCCGCCATTGACACTGGTTCTGCGATTCGCCGACAAATAGACGCAAGACGACGAGCTGTTCGCCGTATGAACCCGGCGCGAGTCGCGTTCCTCGGTTCGCCTGGTCCGTTGTAAAAATTGACCTCGCGGGGGACCATAGAGACGTGGTTCACGCCGGGTCCGAGTCACACCGACTGGGAATAGAAAAACGTTAATAAACACCGCCGACGAGGAGGCTTCGTACACGTGCTGGTATCTTTTTGGTATCGTCATTTGGTTCCTCTTGACACGGATGATTAGAAAAAGAAGTTGTCTGCATGCTGATTACGATAGACACCCATTATACCGAAACACTGATATCCCTTATCTAGAGAAAGTATTGCAAAACATCGATCCGAGCGTTGCGTCCATTCTGTTCGGTGATCGGAACGCCACCTGCAGTTGCGCAAAAATTATTGCCTTGTCGTCAATTTTCGGACGATTCGAGAGAGATGCTTCATAGAGAAATAGAAATCGGAATGAAAGTCAAGAGAGAAAAATACTGTTTTCCTTGGTTCTCTAGGTGGGGAGGGGGTAGGGGGAGTATGGGTAGGGTGGGGGTCGTGTATCTTATCCTGTATGTGAGTGTGTGGGTGTCGGTGTCGGCGCGTCGCCAAGAGAAGGTGTCTGTATTAATGAGTAAGTATCACAGAATACACGAGATATCTTGTCAAGCTTACGAGATACTTGAATCTAAGCGGAGAATAGGAGGAAAAGTGGCCGCGTCACGCTCAGACTGCCGAAGTCGTTGCGCGGGTCCCCTCGCAGTTCCCCAGCCGAGGTCAAACCCGCGATACTCTTCGTTTACGTATACGGTTAATACTGCAACCTCTGCTGTTGTCCAACGAGCTCTCGGGCTCAAATTAGATGTCAGAGGGTCAAACGAATGGCCGAGGGTCGTCGGGCAAACGAGAATTTGCGTTCGAGCGAAACGATTCCGTGGGATGGGAGAGAATTGCCGCGCGGTCTTCCAGTTGCACGTATTATTGTCTTGACTCTTTAGCGAAATCCTAGTGGCTGGCCTGAGATGGAGCAGGCGACCGAAAGGATCCTTGGGAAGGTGAACCAGGCAATAAGGAGATTACCATCATATCTGTCCCAGAAGAAAAGAATTTGTTGTCATTCCTAACTTTCCTTCTCAAGTGGAATTTCGATACAGAATTGTCTTTTGCTTCTATAAATGCTGATGATTTTATCTCTTTCAAGGACCTTACGGGATCGTAACTTAGGATTGGGGTTACAAATTGGAATTTGTATCCTTATGATTGACTAATCTCATTTCAGACCTTCTGGTTCATCTTTCCAAGACGCTCCTTTCGTTCGCGACCATAGTTCCCTAGTCATAAACTCGTTTTCGTCGAAATGGCGTCAGTCGACTTGCCCGCGAGGAACGAAACTCTGACAACTCGTAACGGAACGTTGGACAATTCTCGGGGTCCGCGCGCCTCGCTCTCGGCGTTTGCGCCCACGTTTGATATGCTGTCGGGGGCCGTTGCGCGAGGCGCGCGGGCCCTCGCGATGCAGTCTTTGCTCGGCTGGACCGATCCGCGTTCGCAGCTACGACAGCGTAAAACAGCGTTTAACTCGACTCTTCTTACGCAGACTGATTTAATCTAGACGTACTACGTTAGTAGAAACCTCGCGTGTGAACCGGGAGTCGCGTCCCTGTAAAAAACTTGTAATTGAAAAGGTCTCGCCGCAGGGGTTGGGGTGCTGCGCGACAAACAGCGAATCATGCCAGAACGAAGCGACACTTTGACCGCTGGCCCGCGATGCCGATCGGGGCGCTCGACATTGGACCCGCAAGCATTGCCATCGTATAAAAATACAACTTTGGTTTGTTTTGGCGAATGACGTGTCGAATTCCTAAAAGTACTATAAAAGACCGTGCCAACCAAGGGAGTGACAACCGCGTCCTAGGTGCCGCGCAAACAATTGGTTTTCGACCGCGCAAATCAACGAATCCGCCCGGAAGCCGTCAATTAGAAACTCTTTACAGGGATTGTCGTCGAGGGCCGTCGCCGGTGGCGCCCTCTCGTTCGCTCTCGTCCTTTCTCTCTCTCTCTCCGTCAACGCGGCTCTCTCGCTGACGCGGCGGCGTAGGTGGCGCGCGCGCCGCGAATATATCAAATCCGGAAGCGGCGCTGCTGGCCAGGTGGCGCGCGCGTCGTCGTGTATAACGTTGGGTGTGTATATATGCATATCGCGTGGGTATACACATATATAACGTGTCGCGTCACTCAGCACATAACAGACAGACTCGCTGGTACCCTTAGTTGAAGAATATACTTTACATTACAATGCCTATTATAACTAGCGACGCGTCGCGTCTGTTGGTCGTACGCAATGCTACGGTTAAACAGTATTAGAAAAAACTCTTCGTCAACAATTGATCTCACGTATCTACAGAGAAGTCGGCGCGGCGCGTGGCCGCTCGCGCGTCTCGGGTCCTCCGATGACGGGCCGGTGGCTGTGTGCGGCGTCGCTGTCTCGGTTCGGTAGGTGGCGCGCGCGCGTCGCCTGGACAAGGTCGCGCCCTCGGGCCCTTTCCGAGCGCGAGGGACGTGCAGCTTGGCAAAGAGTGGTCGCGGTTTAGGTGCGCGCGGCGCCCGTTCAGGTCGGATTCGGCAGCGGGTTCTCCTGCCGGATGTCGCTCTTGAGCTTGACGAACTCCTTGGCGACCTCGTCGTTGTTGCGCTGCGAGAGGATGCGCAGGATCGTCCAGCCCGTCTCGTCCATCTGGATGCGCTTGCCAAGCGAGAGCATGCACACGCCGCGCTCGATCACGTCCTTGAGCAGCATCACGGCTACGCCGACCAGCCGGTTGTCCCGGGCGAAGCAGTAGTCCTTCACGCAGACGTGCAGCTCGAAGAACTCCAGCTGCGTCTGGTCGGTGCCGAGCATGCTGGAATGGAAGAGAAAGAGAGGGTTAAGGAGGTTCTGGATGGTCTGTTTTGTGACAGAGTAATTGAGAAGGAGTGCGAATAGTGCAAAAACTAGAAATAGAATTTTTTAACCCTTAACCCTGGAACCCAAAAAAATCATGTAGCTCTAGAATGTCGGTTTGTCAGACCGCTATGCTGTATTAAATATATATAACAAAAATTTATTAAGAAATTTCGTGTAATTCATTATGGTTTGAACATTAAACAATTTAATAAACATTTTTATAATTATTTAGTTATAAATGGGTACATAACAATCACAATCGGTAAGGTCTGAATAAGGTATTATTTACTAAGGTATAGCGAAAATCATTTTTGTTAGCAGTCCCACAGACCGACATCCAGGGTTAAGGATTAAAAAAGGCAATTAAAATTCAAATTGCAGGGTACTTTTTACGCGGGGATATGAATATATGAAATGTATCAAATTTGAAACAGTAACGACCATTGAGAAATCAATGCATTTTCAGACATTGATTTTGAAACATTGTGTTAAATTGTAAATCAAAAGGGGGCAGATTTCTACCCCGATAGAACATGATGTAAATATATACATATATTAAATGGAACTTTTTACATAACATAGATATATGTGCAATGAGAGTGTCCAACAGCTGAACATTTTTTCCAGGGAAGTTTCATTGTTTGAACCGTTCGATTGCTGGTCCCTCTCTCCTGTACTAGATCACTAGGTATATGTAGAATTAATGTTCTATCAGGGCAATTAAGTTTTGAAAAATACTGAATTCTCATTGGTCCCGTTGTTTGAAATTTGATAATATTTGTATTCCAATTGGTTATGTGTTAATTTGATAATTAAAACTTTTTAATTTGAATTGATTATTTGCTACTGCGGATAGCCCTTGTAGAAGTAAATTCCTGGAAATCTCTAAAAATCTCGGAAAATATCTTTGAAAATGACAGATTTTCGGGATGTTTCAAAGGTTTTTTAATGATATTTGAGAATGAATTGGATGTCAGAGTAAGTCAAATTTTAGGGGTTGAATCTGAACGATCTTGACAGAGATTTTGAAATATTTTCGGAGAATTTCAGACTTTTTTTTAGAGAATTTCTAATCGTTACCCTTTTGGCACGTCGAACCGTAGTTATACTAAAACCCAAATCCGGGAAGTCGACAAAATTAATTTTTAGAATATAGATCAAGCTGATTTTTGCAAAGTCATTTTGAAGTGATTTTATTGAAAATCGTTTTCAGTATGTATAAAAACAATACTTTGCAAAGTTATTTTTCACGTATTGGAGTAGTGATCGAACTGATATTAAAAAAGTTTCTTCTAAAACAAGTGGATGATCTAAAGGAATTATTTATGTAGTAGCATCTTTAAAGTCTATCCTTATTTGAAAGTTTTAAACTCTGGAGTGCTTTTTTCGATAAAATCATCTTATATTGAAAAACCTGTTTTTATCGGAAATATACCTATCATACAAATATCTGATGTAATCACGATCGCATGTCAGATCTTATTCGTATCTGATATAATTGAAGATTGAGACGTTCCACGTTTGAGTGTACACTTTAAAACGCATTTCAACGTAAACATTCGCGTTTGAAAAGAAGATATTTTGATATAAAAGAGTTCCGTTCTGTAAATCGGTTATGGTAAATAGTAAACCCAGAAGCATTGTTCAGTTTTTATAAAATAATCATTTCTCTACATAACAATGAAACAAATATTTCATACCTTCAAGTACACGTTTTTATATTGCATTTTTCATTTTTTATTTACGAGCCACGTAACATTCAAAATATCACTGTTTGCACGTTGTTAACTGCTTTTCAATTTCAATTATACTTTATTTGTATTCATTAATTAATTTCTCTGTATTTATCTTTGAAGTAATATGAATCATTTTATTTGTAGTTTCGCGTTCGTTTGGTTAAATAAAAGAAAGATACGTTGAATTAAAATTATTTTATAATGCGCAATCCGTAATTTTCGTTCGCTTTGAAATTAAACAAAGTTGATTCTTCATGTCAAAGATACTATATCAAAAGGACGGCATAGTATCCTTATTTTTATTAACTTAATATCAGTTGTGGTGTTTTTACACCGAGAGCTTTTTCCGAAGAGGATTTTGCATTATAGTTTAAATAACAACTTCTGCAAGAGAAGTAGAAGAAACTGTCCATCAAGATTAGCACTTCATTTTAAACAATTAAACAAAAATTAGCAAAACACAAACAAGAAAATCATTTGCGATCCGCATATCGGCTTTTTACTTCACCTCTCTAACTCATATCAAATTTTCGGACCCCCAGGTTATTAAATGTCCATCAATTCTGTATTAAACTCGACTTTGCGGTAAACTCCACGGCGAAACCGATTAGTTGCAGGCAACAGCAACTAGTATCGTATCGTCAAACAATCTCGATGAATTTAATTACATATATATTTTGGCAAAAAACTTTACAATCGCGATAAAATATCACCGCGCGAACATAAATTCGCGTTATTACCGTGTAATTGCCTTTTTTTGCTGGCATCGCACTAATTCCCTTCTGCTCAACGAAACACGTTTTTTTCGTTGTGGTTTCCACCGCTTGATCATCTGAATGCGATTCCACAGTTTTTTTACGCAAAAAGTTGCGGAATTCACGACTAAATTTTTCCATCATCATTACCACGATTATCCGGAAATATGTAAGCGAATTTAGAAATATATATTAAGAAGAATATTACAATGAAACAACATTTTTTAATTAAATAAAGCATTAGCTTATGCTGAATTCAGAATTATTTTCAATGCATTTCTTGTGGTACATATGGACAAATATTAAATTCAACAGTAAAAAAAATATTTAACTTTTAACGTAAGATTTTATCGTATGAGAACAAATGTTACAATATAATGTCAGAAGAACATACATATTTGAAATATAACTGAACCGTACTTCACTTTAATCTCATATCAACAAATAGAAATAGTTTACTAAACGCCCTGAAGTGTTTGCCAAACTTGGGAACAAACATTTCCGCGTTCGAACAGTTTCTTTGTAAAGTTTTTGACAAGTGGCCACTTTGAGCAAGTGCATTCTATACTTACAAGTGGAAAGTTTCATTGAATTTAGGCGCCAGGGTGTTGCTTTTCGATTTGGTCGCCTGTTTTCTCTTTTTGTCAGCCAATCCCGGTCCGATGAGATTGATTTCAACAAATGGCATGAACATTCCACCGGTCAATGGCCATTTCAGATCGCTCGCACCGATGACTGTAATTTCACCGAAACGTAATCTCATTATTATCCTATTCTCACATTAAATTCACATTAAAATATACCAAGGTCGCGAGATTTTATACAAGTTCTAGAAACATTCTAAATTAATTTAAATTTAAAAAATTAATTATTTTTAACAAACGCAATGAGTCATAGTTAACATTTTTCAACCAGTTAGATGAAAAAACTTTGCCACAGTCGGGATTTGAACCCATTTCCTCCTATGTAGATGTCTGAAAGACGTTATACTTTCAAGACTCGTTTAGAAGTTCTTCAAATTGAAAGAGTACTGACATCACATTTCGACTGTAAAGGTCCTGGGTTCGAAACCCATCTAAGGCAAGTAACTTTTTCAATTGATTGATTGGAAAATCTTTGACTTTACAAATTTCGATTAAGATGCAATTTCTTACGCCATTTTTTCGACAATTCCAAAATTTTCCAAAGTTTTAATCCAAAAGTCAACATTTTTTAAAGCAACATCCTAATCCAAAACAGTAATACCTTTGACCGTAAGTTTTTGCTCATTAGTCCCCGGATGGGTGAACAAGTCAGTCTGGATGTTGACCTCGCCCACGACGCCGTCATCCGAGCCTGCGGTGTCTGCAAAACAAACGCAAAGTGTCAAACAACCCGTCCGAAAATGACTGTCGAATCTCCCGGCAACTGTTCTAGAAGCGATGGAATATCTAACTTTCGGTTCTAGATAAGCGTCACTATTCTGACTTGACTAACGCTAGAGCAAACTGCATGCTCTACTGGGGTGCAGCAGCTTCCTCCCCTGCGACGATGGATCCTCGAAACCATGACTCCAAATGATATGTCGAACAGCTAAATGATCTCACAAAGGCTCAGACTGACTACCATAACGCGTGACCTGACACAGGTCAAATTCCATCTGCAGCGTGTCGAAAACTCAGTGCTCTTTGCAACTCCGCACGACTCTTCGTGCCCTAAATACGTGCCCAAATCCCAAATTTGAGTTACTCTTGCATCGTCGCTAAAATTGGTGCATCTGTCTGCTCTGACGAACGGGACGCCCTCTTCATTAAATCAAATGAAACGGCGAAAAAAATGCTAACTCTGCCTTTCGAGTTGCTATATTCTTCTTTTCCAACTCTGTCCGGGATTAAAAAAGCGTTTGACCCAGCGAAACTCGGCGTGGCGACTATCGTTGACACACCCCGACTGCAATCCCTCAGACGCAGCTCATGCGGCGGCACGTAAATGCATTTTTGGCGGCAGCGCAAACGTGTAATAGCATTAGCGTGTCTAGCGTGTCTACATGGCTGCGAGACTTGCGCTTAAAAACACGGCGTTCGACGCCGTTAATCACGGATTTATTATAATCCGGCTTCCACGCGGCTGACGGACAGAGGGACTCGTCTAATTTCGCATTTTTACGCGCAATGCTGACCCCCTGAAATGGGACTCTTTGGAGAAAAAGTTATGGCGCTTCCTGCACTGAGAGAAAAATTCAAATGGCCCAGAGACGTTTTCATAGCTACAAGAAGAATATCGCTACCACAACTAGAGCATTTTGAACAACATTGACTGTAGTTTCTCCACCTAACTGAAGCTACACTCTTAGCAATGCCTACTCAGCATAAGCGGAATCATGTTTCACATTGACCTAACCACAAATCCGCGTGTGACAAGAGGAATAGTTTTATGATAAATGGATGGTGTCAAAAGGATGATATTCTTCCCCGAAGAATAGAATTCTAAGAGAGTAGGCCGTGTTTTTGCTACAGTTAACATTTCCCTCTGTGTGGTTTGGAGTTCCCTGCAAGTTTTGCTGAATGAGAGAACAGTAAGAGCGAAAATGAAAGACAAAAACGATGACGCGACGCAGCAGAGCGACGCCTCGTGCAATGTGAAGTCGTTCGGTTGGGAACATTGGTGAGAACGGTGACGAGTTGGCGGAGACGTGCCGTTAGAAGAAAAAGTACAATAAATAGCTTGATGCTAATGTTCTACGTAACTGTTCCTTCCTACATTTGACTTAGCGATACCTTGTCGGCTCTCGCGGCGCAAGGGGGGCTTCGTATGGCGGAGGGGCTCTTCGAGGCTTTCCATGCCCTCCACCTCGCCCTCGTCGCCCCTTTCGCTGCTCATCGAGCGTTGTCGCTGATTCATTGATGCTGCGTCGTTCAGCGGCACTATTGCATTACACACCCAACCATAGTCTTATTCGTTCGTGAGGCAATTTGCACCCCAGAATGGTATATTGCAGGTAGAGAAAAGTATATCGATATTTGAATCTATGGTTCCTAATTAGTTTCTACGAAACCGGTTTAATAATTCTTTAGCGCCATAAAATATTCCCATCTAATTTAATTTTTTAATTAATGAATTTATAATATTCCATGTATAGAGTAGTAAGCAATAATTTTGGTTCACTCTTCAGTTAAATAAGAGTTAATTCTTAATAAGGAAAGGGACGGTGTCTGATGAATTATTAGTTAATTTTTTTTATTTTTCTCGGTGTGCTGAGGGCAAACAAAAATGTGAGTCGAGCTGAATTTGGACTTTGCAATGGAATTGTCGGTAACGTTGTTGTAAGCGAGTTAATTATTTGCGCTTTACATTTGGCGTCTGTTTGAACGGAGAAAATTCAATAGAGGCTGAGACCCGGTTATTCCAGGTGGCGCAATTTTGTTGATTAATCACGACTGCAAAAGTGTGTTTGGATTTGCCATTTATTCTGTTTCGATCGGTGGAGTGTCACAAATTTGCAGCGACTTGAATTTTTCAAGATAAATACTTATCGTGATTAGTTGCGAAAGCAAAGTGGATTGAAAAGTTTACAGACTCCACGTTAATCTGTGAATCGTAATAATCTCGTTCTTCTTGAAGCTGTTTCGCAAACTATTCTAAGGTCAATTTCACAATACGCGAAAGTAACAGCGCCATCCGATCGATCCAGCTCGAAATCCGCCTTAAAAAGGGAACCCATCTGCAAAATTTACCGGAATGCCGTAACCGGGGATACCATTCTAGGGTTAAACAAAGTTAGACTGGATTAATTAAACTAAGTTCATTGCGCGCGCTTTATTACCTCGCAGCGTCTAAAAACCGAATGGTTTTTAGTCGCGCGTTGTTAACTCCTGTTTCGGCTAAGTGAGTGGAACGGATACGTACAATGGAAATTGGATTGCGATAAGCTAACGACACTGGCATCTCACCTTGATTAAGTTGCGAAGTAACGAAAGTCTTGATTAACGTGTCCGTAGTCTGGGTGTACAGACTCAGCGCGTAACGAAGACTCTGCAGTTCCGGCGACTTTTCCAGGAAGTTCTTCTTCAAGCCGTTGCCGCCCGCGTGGAAGTACTGCTTGATGGTGTCCAGAGCCACTTCCAACACGGTGCACTGCTTCGGCGACAAGTTCTTCTCCACTTCCTTCGATATGTCCTTCAATCACAAATTACCGGTTAGCCTGCCGCTAGGCGTAACGCGTCGACGGAAATCTTCAACTCAACGACATCAAATTGCAAGTTCAGTTGCGAGATAGTTCGCCCGCAGCTCCAGATTGGACAAGCTTCGGTCGAGCGTTTCATCGCTTCGAAAATCCGCTTAATTGCACGTAACATTTTTGCAAGACAGAAGGAACACATTCAGCTCACCTGCACGCAACTCAGAATTACAAACCAACGCGTCAAATTGAATTCTGATTTCAATCTGACGTGCCTGTGGTCGTAATTTTAAGTTGCTGGAAAAAGGATTTGGAAAGTGAAAATAAAGGTATTGCCCGAGGTGCATGCGAGTAGACAGGTACAGCAATTGGTGGAAGTAGAGAAAAGAGAGACAGATAGACAGCCATGCCGCAGAAATGGCTGCTGCAGAAAACTGGACACACGTAGAACATCGAGCACACACATATATAGTAGTATATTCTTCTTGGATGTAACTAACAATTTTTACCATCACTCCGCTAAGAGCGTTCTTGTGGTTCTTGAACAGCTTCGACATGTCCTCGATCTTCGCGCTCGCTGCTAGGTTCTTCGCGTTGTCCGTCAGGTTCTTCAGCATCATCTGTCGATTCAACAACCACGTGAGAAAGTTCCCTAAACTCTCCCAACTACTTAAACCACCTTCCATTTCAAGATTTATTTTTCTACTTACACTCTTATCAGTCATAGGCGGCAGCACCACTGTCTTCTCCAGTATCCTCATCACGATCTTCCACAGCTCCTTCAGCAACCTCTTCAGGACCGTTTTCTCGCAGGACTCCGCGTACAAGGTCAGACTTCCATCGAGCAGATCCATCAGCGGTCGAAGCACTTCGTCCGCCTCAGCAGTGACCTGTTCTTTTGGCTGCTGTGACCCAACTTGACCTCCGCCTTTGATGGCCAGCAGGAGGTCACCCAGCTGCCGAACCGAGACTGTGATCCTCGGTTCCAGACTCTTCGCGAACAGCATCGCCAGGTCGTCGAGAGCACTGTTCAATTGCTGCTGCAACTCCTTCAAGATGTTCGCCGCATCCTCCTCAAGTTTTTCGCCACCCATCGATTCGAACATTTTCTCAAGTTGGACACGTAGTTGCTGGATGTTGTTCATCAGGATGCACGCCTGCAAATGAAATTTCGATCGTTAATCAGTCGATCGTTCGCAAAAGGCTGTCTAGCCGAGTAGGAAAACTTGTTTCTAAAGTGGATATGGAAAGTTTGCGCTTATTTATTTAGAGATCGGACGTTACTGTTAGGACGTTGGGGAAACTGAAACTTAGAACCATCTTCTAAAAGTTTCTTGATAAATAGACGTTGTCGATGTCGTAAGTGCTCCGATACAGAAGATGTGACTCTGGTATGATTATTATCAATATTTTTTATTTAGTTGTTATGGTTTGAAGGATTCGTGTACTTACTATCCGTTCATCCTTCATGTAAGCCGGGAACTCTTTCTTCACAATGTCTGCGTAGGCGACGAGGACTTTGACGATAGTCTTGGCGAAGCGCTTCATGTACCTCTTCCAGATCTCCGGATCCGGACACTGCAGCTTGGATACTACGTCGAAACATTGTGTCAGCTGCGTGAAGACGTCGACGACGGATACGCTGAAAAGAGCGTGTTCGCTGCTCTTTTGGAACTGCAACAAAGAGAGAGGCGTTTACATCCGGACCATACCTTTGAACCGGATTTGTATTCCGACTTGTTGAGGCGTGGTGCATTTTGTTTCGCTTTGAGCCAGAACGTAATTCGATGTCTTCTGCAATTTCGTTTCCGGTATCGTTTTCCGCGTTGGAGCTTTCAATTAAACGTTCAAACACTCGACGTTTCACACGTTCCGGATACCGAACCGAGCACTTTTTCGAACATTATTTGCCTTTCGCTGCAGGAAAATGGCACGCTGAATTGCTAACTACCGTAACAATCGCGTTGGAGTGTCAGGGTGCTTTTGTCGAAAATTTCTTCAGTATCGATCGCTTTTGCCCTTCAACTAACATTCAGCCAAATCGAAAGGAACCGAAACGCGAATATTCTCCAAGTTCCGCAGTCCGAAGAAATTCGTTAACTTCTATCGTTACTTGCGCCGTAAATGAGCTTTTACGCATCACGAGCCCATTTCCAGTTCTGAACTTTGCCGCGAAACGTGCTTTTTCAAACAAATAATTTAATCTCCCATAACTGCATCACTAGCCCGCATACCGAGCGGCGCGTAAATCTTTCATTAGACACCTATATCGGAACATTGTATATTGCGCCATAAACGCGGCGATCGCGTCAAGTTTCGCCTCCGGACCAACATAAACTCGCGCGTACGATTCTACCTAAGATACCACGCTGGAGTAAGTAAGGTGATATCTGATATTAACTTATTCGCACATTGCAAACTGCGAAACAACAAACTACACTGACGTCGAAAGTTGCGATGACGCGTATTAATGTCGCAACAAAACGAAAATGTCGAAACAGTGTAGAAAAATAATCCGACATTAAAACCATTGATCTCGTCTTCAATCGATGCATCCTCCGAAAATTAACAGCTCAGTCCCGATATTTTACGGAAAGGTTCTGAAATGGAATTCTACCGAAAACTTGCAGGGTTTCTTCCAGTTCTCCATATATCGTACTAGGGTATACCACACCTTGCTACAAGAGTTGATCAAAATGTTGCACCTTTGATTCTTTGCTTATTGCTCTCCCATTCTCGCAGTTTGCAACATTTATAACTCATAATTTTATTTTATTCACTATGAAACAGTCAGACATATAATATCAACAGGGTGTGCTATACCCAGGTTCTAAGCCTCTGCAGCTTACTGCATTTTAAACGAGAAAGATCAAGCCGCTACAACCAATCTTCTTAAAGGACTCACCCCGTCCTTCTTGTCTCTGCTGAAGGCACCGTGCAAATACTCTAGCGACACGTCGTCGTTTTCGTTGAGCCACTGCATAACGAAGGGCTCGAACCAGGCCGGATACTCAGGCACAGTGTCTTTGTAAGGCGGTACGTCCTGGACGTATTTCGTGTACAGCCACTTGACTTTGAAGTGCAGATTCATGTAAGCCGAGGACTTGCACAGTCTGACCTGCTCGTGCTCGTCGAGGGCGTACTTCATATCGACGGCGAACAGCGACCAAACCGTCGCCGCCGACAGCTGCCCGATGTTGAGCTCTTGCGGGAATTGATTGAGCACGGGCGCATAGCTGTTCTTGTCCTCCTCGATCACCGAGACGATCAGCGCGATGAGCTTGTGCCAGAAGTCCAGGGACTCCAAGCCGGGTTCGCGTTCCTCGGGGTCCTTCTTCACTTCGCTCGGGTCTACCTGGAACTCGCGGTTGTAGAGGTCGTAGCAGTTCTGGAAGAGGAACTGGTAGGTGGATCGCAGGCAGGCCTTCACGCAGTCCTTGACGACGGTGCTGGCGCGGGGCGGGCTGGACAGTTCCTGCACCTTCATGCGGAAGAAGGTGATGCTGGTGAGCAGATCGACGGTGCTCTTCAGATCCATCAGCTTCTCCTGGCTCGACGCGGGGAAGTTGTTGCGGTACATCGACAGGTCGATGCGCAGGGAGTTGTGCAGCTGGTCGAGTAGTTTGACGAACTTCTCTTTCTGCGCAAGTTTTATTTTGGGATTAGCGACGCTGTTTCGGGGGAGGGTGGGTAGAAGTTGCGGTGAGAGTTTTAGAGGAAGGGGAGGGATTGCGGTGGAAGTTGTTCGTGGTTTTGGCTGGAGTTGGTGGGGAGCGAGGAAGATGATATTTGGGAGGAGAGAGGTTGGCGTTGAGATATTAAGGATTTTTTGGTTGGAACAAGAGGAGATTGTTTGAGTTGGTGATACAGTATTTGTTTTTGGAGTGCGCTATTAGAAATATTTGAATAGAATTTAATGTGAAATTATTGGGAGGTGATATCTGTGACGTACGTGAAATTGAATCCATGTACATTAAATTTTATGTAGGTACAGATACATTTTATGAAACATGTAGGTTATTTGATATTAGCTTCTAGTACAATTATGGCTCTTCAACATTGTTAAATTATTAGAATGTGTCCAATTATTCAGGACTTTAGTTATTTAATAATATTTCAGAATTGTTTAAAAGTGGATATTCAAAAAGTAGTGAGATTCAGAATTCTTAAAGTATAGACATTTTTCTAAAGAGTTGGAACAACGTCGAATTTGTTAACCATAGAGACATTCAATAAAATTCAAAATTGTTTGAATTGTTTGCCATAAAGATACTTGTCAGGATTTCGGAGGTTTTTAAAGACCAGAGAGAAAAACTTTTCTTCATAACTTTATAAGCTACAAAGGATATTTAAATATATGTAAATCCACCTCCCGAACGCTGCTTGAGAAGATATTAATTTAATGATTTAATTTCCCATCTAAATATCTAATTATATTAAGAGATAATGCTAGACTTTGAAATTGATTTATAGATCAAAATTGCATTTCACTTTGTTCGATAAATTTGAATTATCAGTTTATTTATACATCTCTTGCTCCTTAACAAATTCACAACAAAAAATTTTAAAGTCATTAACATAATCCATGTTGATTATGCACAGGTCAGTTATTTCGCAGACAAGTTTTCGAACTTTATATACCGACTTCCAAACACTCTTTCTGATATTTCCGGCGATATCTAAATGTTTGATCTAACTTTCCACCGCTTTTCATACCTACAAGACATTTTACTCTGCTGTTATATTTTACGCTATTTTTAAAGACTTTTCATGTCCTTTGGAACCTGAAGACTATTTCTCTGACCTTATCAATTTCCGAACAATCCAAACGGTTCTCTTCATTTTCAGAATTCTCAACAGTTCCTTCTCATAAAAAATGCTTTCAATTTAAAATATATGATCCAAACCATTTTCGCGGTGGAACCAAAATATGATTTAGACATATATGATCGTAGACATTTGCAAAGCATCATCCTAATTCCTGACCCAATATTCCCGACCAAAATAAAGTTCCCTTTCATTTCTTCCTAACCGTTCCGGCTGGCTACAAATGGTTTCTCTTCTAAATAATTTGTCCATCGACCAGCTCCGACGTTATCTCCATCTCCCAGGAAACTTCAATCGAACCCATCAATAATGAACTCAACGAAAGGTTCGCAACTCGTTTTTGCGTTGTCCAAAAAAACCTCGCGCTAGAATAATTAAATTAATCGAAATCAACGTCACAGTCAATCAGACGCGCCCCTACAATGTTCAATAATGAAGCCACGCTGAAATATGCAGTCAGTCGATTGGCTCGATTTATTCTTCTGTAACCGCGAACACTGTAACCGGAATAATGTATACGTAACGTGGTTAGCTTTGTATGCAAAGTTATTCCGACTGTTTCGTGCAAAATCAATACAGTGTTTACCCAGGACAATCTAAAAATTGCCGTCGTCCCGGCGTCTGATTAAAGAGCCGGCGCGGAACGCCACGACGGGCACAATTTCTTTTGAAATATTCCAAGTGGCAATGAAGCGCGAGTGTATCATTAATCCGGCGCCCGCGTCGAATAAATCAGCGAGCCGGCCGAATTTGCATACATATTATTTTCATTTCGAATTCGATTCATCTTGATTAACTCCGCCCCACCGTCGTCCAATTTATCACCTCCAAATTGTTGCGCCACACTCGGTTACATTAAGCCCGGAAAACCCGCGCGAAGGATCCCGGCACTGCTCAATTTGCAGCCCAAACTTTACTCTTTAATCGGACATTACGTGACGCCAACTCGCAAAGTTCCGATTCGCAGGAGAACGTCCCCATTATTTCGCCGCGACTGACGAAGTTTCCGAGTTAATCTCTGCCGAGGACTACTTTGCGCCGCGACAATGCGAGGTTTTTTGGTCCGATCGAGAAACTGAGAATTTCCCTCTGTATGCGACTAAACTTTACTATACCATACAGTAATCGCGACGTATCGCGATTGATTTTGAGATATTATTATGAAATCTTCGGAGTTTTAAATAAGTGTATTTTCTTTGAAACTCTGAAAACCTGTCATAACTGAGAGTTTTTCAGAGTTTTCCAGAGATTTTCAGAGATTTAATTTCTACAAAGGACTTGTATGAACTTTTCCCATTTGATATGGTAAATTTTCAGTTATTTACCCGCATATATGAGGACATATATCTGCCATATATTTTAATTTGACAAATTACTATATTTCTCGAAAATAATGGAACATTCTTCCAATTGCAATTGCGTGTTGCGGATTTTCGCGACGGAAACGAAGAAGTGGGGAAAATTGGAAGAAAAGGTAGTCTGGGCGTGTCGATATTGATGTAAATGCTGGATGGACGAAAAGACGGATGGAATAACGTGTCAGGATGTTCAGCTGGAGATATTGTGCAACGATCCCGAACCGTCCGGGATTCGAATAACAGATGGGCCCTGTGCTCAGGAAATTGCCGGAGAATTTCTCCGGCTGTCGCGTCTGTGTCCCTCTATCATCGTGAGCTAACTCGCCCGACTCACCCCAAAGTTGCTGGCAGCGAATCTATCACTGGCCGAGACGGCCGAGCTGGCTGTCGTGTGAGCGTAGTAGGCATTAATGTTCGCTAGGAGAGTCGACATCACGGCCGGAACGCCTGGACAGAGGTACTTCGTCGACAGACAATGAAAGTGCCTGAAACATTCAATTTCCGGTTTTTCAAGATTACCGTCGTATGCAATATTGATGGCCATTCGCCCAATTCGCGAGGAAATTTCGCATTTGCGTCAAGTATCCTCGCAAGACTGTAAAAATGTTGGGATAAAGTGAATTCAAAAGAATAGGATTTTACAAATCTTAGAAAAGTCAGATCTTTTCAATCTATTTCTCTTATAAGGTAGAAACTGATGATTTATGGAATCTGGTATAAATATGAATGTCAGTAAAATATGTTACTTTGTATCGAGAAACAGAAATTCTAAACCTGTGAAATTGAGAGATATAAAAAATATGAAATTGACCTCTATTGGAACGTTTAAAAGCTTAATAGAAATATCAATTTCTATCTTGAAGTAGAAGTTGATTGGGCAGAACTGACATTTCAAATTTCCTGATACAATCCTCCAGATTATGAATTAAGAATGGTACAATTCTATTCTTCTGAATTCACTATTCAAGGAAATTGTGAACTGAAGATGCGGAGTTTTAAAAAGACGCTTCTCATTTTTTATTTGAAAATTGAGTTTTTATTATTCCCAGAGAGAATTTTTTATCACGTGCAATCGTTTCATGGCATTTGTTAAGCAAAATGGTTTCAAGATATGACTTGCTGTTAAGTTTCCGTGAAATTGTCTGAACGCAATCGCCATGACAGAGAAATAGTAATATTTTTCCATTGTGCCACTTTGTTACCGTTGACACATTTTGATTAAGAAAAGTAAGGAGTGTCCTCATTTTCTGCAATTTTGTTTGCAATAAAGGTGGTTGCTGTAAATATTGACCAACGTCAGTATTAACCCACATACTAAAACGTTTTCATCGTGATGGTAACTTTCGTTTTACATTCTTCATGAAGAATTTTAGTATTTCTTTTTATTTGCAGATGTATCCGTGGAATTGTTGCTTTGCGTCCCGCTTTTTTCCAAGCCCGCTTTCTGCTTTTAATGAGGAATTTATGGCGGTCGTACTTGTTGAAAGTTTTTTATTTTTTTATATGCGTGTTGGACCGATGGAAATGTAGAATGGAAAATATTGTTAGTTTTAAGTGCTCTTTCTTAAAAGTTTAATTTCGATCGATAAATGTATATGGTTTAATTTTGCAAGAAACATTTTTCTTTTGTAATAATTTAGAGGTAAATTATGATTTATAAATGATCATATAATTGTTAAAACAAATTTTAAGGAATTCGAGTTAAAGTAGTTTTTTAAATTGTACAATTTAGGTAAAAATTGTTGGATCTACTGGCTCTCTTTGCTGGGTATATAAATACTTTACTTTTCACAGTTTGGTCTAAATAATTCACTAAAAGCGAGTGTGTTGTCGTAAGACACTTTTATAGTACCTTTTAAGACATTTCAAGTATTTTATTCAGAGGTAATAAAACGTCGTCATTGAAGACTCACTGTGTTTTACGAAGTTAAATAAAACTTTAGTGAAATTTCAAGACAAACATCTGACTTATTACATCTTGATCCGCTAAAAGATTTTAATTAGTTTTATTTTATTCTCGTTATTATAAGAAACTCACAAAGTGTCCTGCGTTACAGTTAAGACATCGGAATTTTATTACATTAATGGTTTACATTGATTTATTACATTATTGTCCATTATTATTTATTAATAATAATGTATTTATTACATTATTATTACGTACTATTGAGCTAGATCAATAACAGGTAATTTTAACAATGTTAAAATCAATTAGCAAATTTGACAATAACAATAATTTTGCATTTTATTAATGAAAGATGCGAATAAATGAATTTCCATTTTAACGAATAGATAAATTACTTGTTAAGTGGTTTTCATTATTTTGCAGTAATTAAACATAATAGTTTAATTTAATCAATGAGAGAAGAGAAGCTAGTGATAGTGAACTTTGTTATAGTATTTATTACAAACCAGTTATTCAACGAATTAACATTCAATTATGTTTGTTTATGGAGTTGTGTGGTTTGAAATCGTATTTCCAAATTAATTATTACTTTTATGTTTGACAATGTCGCAAGAGAAATTATTTCACATTTGAATTCAAATTATTAGTTGCTCATCCCAGTTGTATTACGATATTCAAAAAGATTAAAACCTCACTGAAAAGAATTGTTAGAAAGTCCTTTAAGGCTAAGAAGATTCCGCTCATAATAAGAATATTCCTCTTATCAGAAGAATATTCTTCTAATTATAAGAATAATCTTCTAATTATGAGAGGATTGTTTTTAGAGTGCTGTGTTCTCCTCAATGTACTCCTAGATTTACTTCTAAAAGTTGCATTTTTGTGAATTTTTACCCACAACCTCACTTAAATACAACCTCACTTATTCGGGAAAAGTAATTAGTAGAAGAAACAGTTGGACAAAAGATCAAAAAGTAACTGTTTAATAACAGAACATTTTGCTGAATCAATTCAAGTGTATTGTTACAATTATTTGCAGGTTATGTTTCAGACATCGTTTTTATACAATGTTGTACTCTATCAACCTTATACATTTCTTGGTACATTATTCTGCAATACTTGTGCAGCATTAACACAAAAATGTGTTGGCACATTTTTGTCTTGTGGCACAATCACTTTTCTGTCAGAGCGGTTCGCTGGGTTTATACGTTTATATTTGGTGTATTTTATTGGAAAAAACGTCTTGTTTTGAGGTACTTTCTGTGTCTACTCTGCTAAAATATTTGAAAAATGAAACACTTGATTGCATACCACAACAGGACACTAACGTTTCGAGACTGATAAACGACCCTCTACTGTTCAATAAATCTTAGTTTTATTGTTTAGAACGTAAAATTCTATAAGGAATGTTTGAAAAATATTTGCTGTCTTAAACTTTTGCTAAATAAGCTGATTTCTTCGATCTGCAGCAAAAAATGCGAGTTCCGCAAATCGTTGGAAGGTGTGAAAAAGGAACATATTTATCATTTTCAGGCCACGAGATGCATTCTTTTCGGAATTGGAGCATTATTCGTGGAGAAACAGCGAAAAATGCGAGTCTCCATTGGAGTCGTTGAAATGGCTCAGAATAAGTTTGGAAATTATCAGAAAAGTAATTTTCAACACTTAAGTCGTCAATTGACCGACAAAAGCGATTTCATTGATCTCTCGAAAAAACGTCGAATTTCCCAAATTGATGGAACTTGCAGTTCCACAAACCTTCCTCAAACGTTTCTCATCGAACATTTGTCTAGTTCTGTTGCGGACCATTCATTCCCTAATAATGTTCATATATTTAAATATTTATTATAATGTTTTGAAAGTATTTGAATGCGCAACATAAAAAAAGTTTAATAAATACTTAAATATATTTATTAAATAATTAAAAATATTGCCCACATATTTTTTTGTAAAATATTCTGCACATATTTATAAATATCTAAAAAGTGTGTCCAAAATATTTTCTAACTGTTAAATATGTGACATTTAAATTTTTTTTCTAATATATAGAAAATATTCCCCGCTATTATGGTTCTCATTCAAATTCACTTCCAAATCAAAACTTACGTCATCGCCTGGTAAATGCTCTCGATGCCATATCGCATTGCGAACTCGTCGACGAGTTCCTCGCCTGGCGGATCGAAGTACACCTTCCACGCGTCGTCGCCCTTCGCCTGGGGCAGCGTGACCATGCCACCGTTGTTCTCGCACAGGCTGTGAAACAGGTTCTCGTGAAGGCACGTGTACTGCACGTGGTATGGCGCGACCTTCTCCTCGCCCTTGATCTCCACACTGATGTGCAGCCGAATCGCGCCGGAAACCGCGCTTTTGTCCGTTCGCTTCTCCAGGTTGTACCAGACGTCCATCTCGCCGCTGAGCGTTCGCACCTCGATGATCGTTTGGCCCAGGAAGTCATCGCTCTCGCGGGTCAGCTTCTGCCGCAACTTCGATTTGAGATCGTTGTCCTCGTCCCACACGCGCACCTTTATCCGGTCGGAAGAATTGTGACACTCGCTGCAATGGGAATGTCAGAGTTAGGCCTGCGGCTTATCGCGAAAGATAGGTCGAATAGATCGAGACGGGATCGATGGGCTTCTGTCGTTTGTATTGGCAAATTTGTTGCGGAAAGGCCCGAGTTGGAGATATGGAGACCGATAGTTGGGAGGTTGACGTGTGTTCGCATGGGGAATTCAACGAGGGTTGAGTTTCATATGGGAGGTAACGGGTGGGGTAAGGGACTTTGGCAAAGGTGAAAGGTTGTTGGTGGAAATGGGGTCTGGGTAAGTTTGGGGTAATTTAAGTAATATTTATTGGTATTTGTGACGTAGGTGAGATTCAAGACTGAGAGAAATATATATGTAATGTTACATTGGTATTGTAATTTTATAGGAAGTATTGCAATTTTGGAAACAAAATAAACGTAACATTTTCCGTAATTTCTAAAAAAAAAGTACTGGTGAATTAAGGTACATTTTACTGTGATATTAAAGTTTTCATCGTGAAATTTCGGAAAATCGGTACGTTCTATAATTTTGAAGAAAAAAGTTAATATGAATACAATTTGAATCTACATTTTTTGGCGAATATACTTTTTCACGAAAAAATGAATTGATACAAGTAAAGGTTTACTTTTTTTTTAGATAAACTGTACTCTATGGCTGGCATTGGTGCAAGTAAATTGCATATCTGACTGAAATAAATACATTTTTCTAGTAAGAGTCATAAAAATCAGACGATAGGTTTAGATCAAACTAAATATGCGTTTGGCAGAAACAATATAAAAATGAATGTCTACACTGTTAAAAATCCGGAGTAACTAGGGTGTGACCGGAGTGAAATTTTTACTCTATACGGAGCTCGAGCAAGTCCAATCCAAAATGGAATAACATTCGCGGCGTGATTTTTTTAGGTTAGATCAAGCTTATTTTGATATTGATAGAAACAAAACACACGCGTTTTTAGACTTTAAACATGTAATTTATAATTTAAAAACATAATCAACACAA
>JABFPB010000457.1:0-38187 GCA_022817645.1 Ceratoteleas bidentatus
CTGTAAAGAAAAAATATTGTTACGGGATAAATAAAAGAAATATTCCAATGTAAATATACAATTCGCAATTGCTCACAGTGTGTTAGACAAAGACAGAAACAATACGGCTTGGGTCAAATTGTTACTAATATTGCACTTTACTTTACCTTGGTAAACAAATAAACAAAATGAACAAGTGAACTTAATGAGACAAGAAAAATCGAACAGGTGAAGTTTCTTGCAGTTTTGGTCGATTTATTTGAATTTAAAAATAGTTTACTATTTAGTTGCTAATTTGACTGCTATAACACTCTTAAAACGTTTTGGTCGACATCGTTTTGTACAATCATTTCGGCGGACGATGTAACAAGATAAACTTTTGCGACGAATCGCATTGTCATCGTCGAATGCACTTTTGGTTTTGAGAATAAAGTATTCTTCTTACGGCGCATTTATTTCGTGTAATTGATTCGTATCGACAAAACAGAAATTCGTGCTGAAACCATATAGGGGCAAAACTGGCATGCAAACGATCAATAAAATATTATAAATGGCGATGTTTTTCGTTTTAAGTGAATTCGCTGGGTGCGTATACATTTTTATTACGTATTACAAGCATTGCGTCGACAATGAAAAACGGAATTGAAAATTTATCTACAGTCTTTATTTACAGCAGACGTTATTTACAACGCATTAAAACGAAAATGAAGAATTTCGTAAACTCGTTGATAACTGTCTGAAATAATTGATCTTTCTGATGTTGCAATTATAAATGAAGAATTGTTCATCGTATTTTAAAGAATTTTTTTCGCAGCATATTTCTGTAAAAAACACTGAAAAAAACAATAATAGTACTTACAATGACCCAATTAGCGATTAAGTAGTTTTTTCTCACAGTCCGTCAATTTACCTATTTTTCTATCGCGCCAAAATCAATTGAACGAAACTTATTGAAAAACAAACCTGTCACTAATTGAAATGTGTCTGTTTCAGAGTGGAGGGTAAATTAGGTCGTTTCGCTTAATTAAGGTTTGTTGCCTCACAATTAAGATTTACTTTGCTCAGCTAATTATCTAGTTCAATATGACTAACTAAACGTTTCACTTTCAGTGACTACATTCAAAAAATTGTGTCTTCTGAGAAGGTTCTGTTGCAGTCGTTATTTCAAAAAATTTTTCTAATATTTTTAGCAGTCCAGATTAAAAAACTACTAAATGTGATGCACAATATTTATCGCATATATTATCCGTCAAATACAATTAATTAAAATACTTCTAATACACGTCTTTTGCAGACCTTCACAAACTTGAACATTCCTTTCCTCAACGAAACCTTTTGTTTACATAACTCAATTTACTAACTAAAAAGATTTACTTAACATAACTAACTTCTTAGCTTCTTTACACCTATTTCGATGATTATTTAACACAGTAGGTTTCCCGGTAAAGAATATGAATTCGACTCTCACAAAATCAATTACACTAAGAAAAATAATTTATTAGTTCCAAATAAATTCACTTTACCATTTCTACATAATTTCTTTCATAATTTATTTGAAATGGTACCAAATTAATGATTTATTTGGGATCATTAAATCTGTATTTATAGCAAATAAAAATATATTTGTAGCAAATCAATGTTCCTCCTTACTCCAAATAAGGATTTATTAGTTCCAAATAAATGGAAGAACGTTGTATCCAATGTTGGCATTTTTCTACGTGTCTTATCTGCTTGTACCAAAGTGCCTAATGAACGGCAACTGATTTAAAAGCATTTGCGACTGAGCTACCGCAAAACCGATACAGCGGAAAGCAACGCGGATATAACTGCGTTTCCGAAGCTTCGCTAAAGATGTTTTATCGTAAACGGATCAGGCGAACGAATCACCAGCTCAGACGTTTTCTTCCACTTTGGGAAAGCGTCTCGTTTCCGGAGAGAAACTATTGTCGCGATCAGCTGATACGCCGATAATTCGAATAAAATCCGACGATGACGGTGGAGTTTGAGTGCTGAAAGTGGCGACGTGCTGATCGAAGGCGACACCGCAATTTCACCACTTTTCGGTTCGGAAGTGTAACTCTAATAAGATGATTGTGAAATAAGCTCAATGATTAACTTGACAATTTTACATAAGAAATATCTGCATATTCGTAATTCTAATTAACATCTGCGTTCTGAAGCTAAACGAAAATTATCCTGAATTTCAGATAATAACTTCCATTCAATTGCCATCCAACCAATTATTCCACCCTAATTGTCAACCAGTGTCTCAAACTCTGAGAACTCATAATAGCTTAACATTTTCTGAACTTAAAGGCTTTTCGAAAATTCCTGCCAATCTGACAGAAATTCCCGTGAACCTTCGATGTGTGCCGAAATCTTCCAACTCCTAATGTAAACTCCAAACTCTCGGACCATCCGGCAAGTTGCTAACTAGGCAAAACCTGATCATTTGCGCTCGCCCCGATGTCGCCATTCGATCGCATTAATGCCGTCACCTTCACGTAATCGCTCTCATGCAAAATTAGTGGCGGGGCTAATTGAAATCCGCGAATCCCGCAATTCACGAAAGTCGCGCGCACAAAGAACAGCACTCGGAGCCAGAATAATAACGTATTAAGTTCGCAATCATAATCATAATTAATACATGCAATACCCCGCGTCGTTGCCGTCGTGAAACAGAATTTCTTAATTACCGTAATTAATAATGAAATTCGAACTAACGTAACGTCAGTCGGATTCAGCGGAACAGGCTCAAAAGCGACGCTGCAATATTCTGCGTTGCATTCAATCAAATTGATCAAACCCCTGCCTTCCCCGCAACAGCGAATGTTTTGCGCGATTAGTCGACGGAATTTCGCCGATGATTAACTGTGACGAATAATTGAACGCGGCGGACGTTAACAAGGGGTCGCGCGCGTCCACTTCGTTTACGATGCGACCGCATTTTCGTTTTTGTTTACGAACAGAGTCGTCCGGTAAACAAAGTTGACATTGAACGGCAAAGTAAACAGAGGTGAAACATTTATTGTTAATGATGGATGAGGTTAACAGGCGAGGTGGTCCCTTCTGAAAATTCTTATGTAAAATTGCATATAATATTTTATATAAGAAAAATTATATCTTAATTTGGTGTATGTGAAACATACACCAAATGTATGTGTATATCTCATAAAACATGGCCTGCGAAAGAAATGGCAAAAAACTTTATGTAAGATGAAAATTGTATGTAAATATTTACGTAAAATAGTATTAGATAATATTTTATCTAAGATTTTAAGTGAGTTATTAAATGAAAAGTTTTTCATAATTTGTTTCTCTGGAGACGTTTTGTAAGAAATCTTGTCAGAGTTTTTGTACAGTATTACATGATATTTTAAATAAATCTTAGATAAGATATTATTGCAAAATATTATATGATTTCTCATACGCCAAATTATGTATGCAATAAAAAGACTTAATTTCTTACAAAAGTTATATAATATCTTTCATATTATATAACTCATACAGTTTTACATAAGAACTTTTATGTAGAGGTAATCAAACTGGGAGATTAGACGAAGCGGAAATTAGGTTAGGGGGATTCATAGGTACAGTCGATAAAATAAGACGAGTTCGACTTCATTGAGATTATTCGTATTGAACCCAATAGATCCATATTTGACACAGATTCACTCAGTGATCTGTATTAGAGTAGTTCTTTAATAAGTCGCACTTTGGCTCCGGTTTCGGTGTATTGTATGGATGCTTTTTAAAGGAAGAGATTTGGTCTATTGTAGTTCGGTAGACAGTGACAATTTTGAGACCCGGATCATATGGGGATCATATTCAGCAAGATATAAACTGTTGATTTAAGTGAAATAAAGATTCTTACTATTTTATCCCTTGAAAGGTTTACTTGGTGATAGAGATTAAAAGGGTAAATATGTAGAAGTTTAGAATTAAGGCGAAACATTAGTTCTGTTTTATCAAAAGTTCAAGAAGAAAAATGGAGTTCATCATTCTATACCCAACATCAACATTGATATTGGTTATGGTTAAAGTAGTGGCTGCCTTACCAACAAAACTTTAGTTAGAGAACGAAGTTGTAGGAGCATTATACGAACCGTAATGGGACCTCGTTTATGGTAAAACCATGTTCAAGATTACATGCGAACAAACCTGCATATAAATACTTGAAATGCCACTCAAAATAATGAATACATCTTCCTAATTAGATAAATGGAACTGGGTCTGTTTTGCATTGTCGAATAACAATTCCGAATCTGAAAAGTGTTTTAAAACTGACAAATGCTTTATGTATTTTCAGTACCACTTAACAATATAGAGAATTCATATTCTCTTATATTGAATTCATATACTTTTCCAATCATTTCTTTCACCTGTTAAACTTCCATTTTTCCTTTCATTATTCCAATCTTCGCCCGTGCAATCTGTTAACGTTTAAACTGTTCCAGTAAAGAAAATATACATTTCAAATAAAAATGGACTATTCAATATCTCAATATCTGCAATATTTCAAATGTCTGCACCCATTGTGTATATCTTTATTTCCTCTCTCTCAATCCCCCCCCCACTCGAATTTCACAAGAATCCGCCTCTCTTAAATAACTAAACCAAAAAACGAAATTTCGCTCGGCGAAAGTCCGACCCTTAAATTTTATAACACTTCAAAATGGGGCTTTGGGAGCGTTAAGACAGGCGCAGCCCGTGAAACGGAATGCTAAATCACGCGAGGAATACCCCGGAGAATACTAGGAAACGTTAAAAGCCTTGTTAGAGCGCGCACAATCATTAAACCCGCGTCCGATGCTTCCCACGAAATTCGAACGCAACCACTCCTCCCGCCCTTCGCCTCCGCAAAACATCTCTCTTTTTCTGCGCTTCGTAAGCATTTGCGCGTGAAGAAAGTTCGACGCGATAAATGCACTTCGACGGGAAGGCGTTTGCAATAAGTCGCGATGACATTTGAACGTATCCGGCAAATCGGTGTCGAGCATGAAAACTTGGTGGCGTTTATGCCGCCATTTCGCGCAGTTTTTCCCGTTCGACTGTTGAGAAAAGTCACGGTCAATATGCCGTTGTTTGCGCGAGTAATGTGTACCGATCGAGTCCCGGGTTAAAACGACGAGACAGGATTTTACAGTTGTCAGATGGGAACGAGTCTTGACGTTTGAGGGGTTTTACTGTAATCCATTTGCAGATATGATCGAAAGACGTTTGCGTCGAGAATGCAGCGACTTGTCGAAGATAAAAAGTTGGAGTAAATTCTATGCCACTTTTCTAAAGGGAGAAAAGTGGCATAGAATATTTAGTTGTAATTGTAGGTTAGGGAGAACGTACTTTGCGAAAAATCTTTATATTCAGCCACTTTGGTATACTTTAAGGCGGATTTACATATAACTTCAAAGAATACAAGTTTTTGAAATATTGGAAAGCGTATCTTTACTTAACCGTAATCATAGATGGGTGTATTGTTCTGAAAGTAGAGCTGAAGGTTCGAAAAACGAACAGGAATATAGCGTTCCTTCAATGCCCCGCATGATTGAGACTGCTAACATTTTCATTGTTTGATGAATTTGAATGAAACGATCAATTGTTTTTTAGCTCTGCCGATGATTGGGTGGGAATAAATTAATGTTGTTGCGACTGAATGCAAAACCGAGAATTGTAAACCACTTATTGATTGGGCCTCCGAAAAACAGGAATCAGTCGATAAACTATTCCACATCGCTGTTTTTCACGCTGTTTTCCGTTTGACATCACCCGGTCGTGTGCTTTTTAAAATTCCCAGTGACGTGGATAAAAATTTCAACAATTTTGAATAATAAATCTACCCGGCGGAAAATAAAAAGCATATAAAGCTCCACGAATCGTTTTCATGAGAGTTCTCGTAAAACGCGCGAAATTCGATAAGCGTCTTAATTGCTGGCCGTGAAAGATATCGACCAAGCTGAAATGCGGCTCGAAATTCAAAATTGCGTTACGCCCGTTCGTTCGTTCGAAATTGTCGGAAAAAAACGAACTTGCCTAAACGACCCAATACGAGCCAGTAAAACACCAACACACGATATATCGCGCGCGGCGAACTTTGCCCGAGACAAACAGGACGCTTCTTGCGCTGTAAACGTGAGTTTTGTCTGCACCTAACAAGTTTTGTCCAACTAAGACAAATTGTCCCAGACGAGTGTTATTGCTTATCCCAGCTAACTAATTTCATTCGCTGAATTGAATTCAAGATCTGCTTATCGATATTACTTTGAAAAATTCTGCGAAACGCAACCGGAAGCTTATCATAATTGATTACCACATATTTGCACACGGTTGCTGTTCTTAATGCGCACGTATGAGCTTAAATTTATTTGTCCAGGCATTTCTTCGAGGTATGGCAGCGAAGCACGCATTCGCCGCGACGTTCGCGTGTTTTTGAAATTTATTTCATTCCGAGTAAACCGATCAAGACGTGCTTGTTTTTGAAAATATTGGTCGTCTTTTAATGGTGAAGTTTCGCTTGACGTTGAATTTAAATCGATTTCAAAGTTAGAAGGTTCGCAGAAAAAAGTTTGGAGATATCCTGTAAAATGAAGTGAATTCAGTGGAAAATAAATAATGGTAGTAGAAATCGAAGATTTGAGAAAAATTTAAATTTTTTCAGTGTAATGTAATCTGATAATGCGAGGAAAAGAAAAAATTCATAGCAATTAAAAACCCCCAACAATTTCGAAGATCCAAGTAAATATTGCTCGAGATAAAAGCGGTTTCCATTCGAAGTAATTTTGTTTTACGTAACGCCCAATCGCATTAAAAATAATTCTATAAAACGCTCCATTATAGCATGATTGGTCTGGCTTTAAATCACGATGGTAATGGAATCACGTCTTATTGCATTACACGTAACTAAAACGTAATTAAAATAGATACCAATCACTATTCTGAACCACAAAAACCCTAAACCTCCGACTTCCAAATTCATCTTCCCCCAGAACCCTCTTTACATCCCCACATCATATCCTCTCGCAAAATTTTACATTATATCCCGCAAACTTTCTTGACATGATGCAAACTCGCGCAAATTTTCATCTCGATAATAATCTCGCATGCACCGATATTGAAATATCGACCATTTGCATAACCCGATCCATTTTTGCATTACACACCGCGTAATTCGATCGGAAATCTCCCGTTCGACAAAGCCCTTCATGTGACCGCGGAAAACCTAATTTCGCGCCAGCCGTCAGACCAGCGCCAGACCCCCCGAACAGGTCTCAATGCCGTCGAGAAAAATCTCGTCTTCTATGGCCCGATTGCGGCGAGTCTTTGCGCGCCAGACAAAGCTCCCGGGCGCGAGCTGCGGCCTCCCTTTTCGAGCGTTCCGCGGGCATAAATAAAGTCGGCGCTCGGCGCGCGGCGATCGAATATCACGCTGCTCCATTTTTCAGCGGCGAACGTCAACCCTGCAACAGGCTACCCGGAGCTTGCGAGTTCGAGGGCTCCCACTGGCGTTTTCTCCGGCACTGTCTTCGCCATTTATTCGCTTGACGCGTTTGACAGTGTGCCCTATAAAAAATGTCATATGAGTTCTAGTGTGCGAAATTGATGTAGTTTTTCATCAGAACTCATATGAGATCTCATATGAGTTTTCATTTGGGATCTCAAATCATTTCTCATATGAGATCTGAAGTGATTTCCCATGATATATCTCATATAAGATTTCACATCTCATATGAGATCTCATATCTCATGAGATCTCACATCTCATATAAGATTTCTCATCTCATATAAGATCTCTCATCTCATATGAGAACGATTTCCCATGGGACATCTCATATCAGATCTTACATCTCATATGAGATCTCACATCTAATATGAGATCTCACATCTCAAATGAGATCTCACTTCTCATATGAAATCTCACTTCTCATATAAGATCTCAAATGATTTCCCATGGGAGATCTCATATGTGATATCATATGTTTTGAGGCTGGTTTTGTATCTTATATGATCTCACATCTAATATGAGATCTCACATCTCACATGAAATCTCACTTCTCATGAGATTTCATACCTAATATGAGATCTCATATCTCATATGAAATCTCACTTCTCACATGAGATCTCACATCTCATATGAAATTTCACTTATCATATGAGATCTCAAACGATTTCCCATGGGAGATCTCATATGAGATCTTACATCTCATGAGATCTCACATCTCATATGAGATCTCACATGTTTTGAGGCTGGTTTTGTATCTGATATGAGATCTCAATCTCATAAGAGATATCACATGTCATATCTCATTTGAGATCTCACATCTCATATGAGGTTCTCAAATCTCATATAAGATCTCACATATAAGATCTCATGTTCTGAAATGAGAAATCATGTCAGTATGAGAACTCATGAGATTTTTTACAGGCTCGATTTTTCCCCGTCAACCGTTGCCGATCTTTCTCGCTACATCGCAAAATTAAACTCGCTCGTGCCCGAAATAAGAGCGTCAACATTCCGCCCGCTTTTTTCAACGATTTTAACTGTTGGGGCGCTCCATTTTGCAAATTGAGTCGTTTCTGAGAACGACGCGGGAGTAATCGATTTTAATCACGAATCGCCTTTTAAGTGCAACGTCGGACAAATGGCAGAAACATTGGGGGAAATGATTGTTTGACGTTTCAGGGTTGCTTTTACGTTTTATCTTTGTAAGATTTTCTTGTATGTTTTTTATTTTGAGGCTGGTTTTGGAGAGTGCAAAAGGGGAAAAGAATGTGCGTTATTCCTTTGACGTTTGAAATTTTAAAAGTGTTCCTGGATTAGAAAGAGTCTGGCTCAAAATGAAAAAATATGTTTATTGAATAAAGAGGTAGTGTGTTCGAAAGAAAAAACTTGTTAAAGAAAGAAGATGTTGTTGACTTCACCATTTCTTTCAGTTAACAATGTAATTCCAAGGTGCATTTCGTGTTTAAGCTTATAATTTTTAAATAAATGTTCAGCTGTTTGAATGAAAAACGATTTTCCGAATATTATTATTATCTTTTATTACAACAGCGTCCAAAAAATGTTTTTGCTCCACCTTTCATTTCCACGACTATTTTGATAAATCGTTATTTACATTGTTTCGAGTATCATTACAGAAGAAAAACACTGAAATGCGACTAATGTTTTCCATGCAAATGTTAACTTTCAAATACATCCCAACTCTACATGCTTCTGATATAAACATAAACAATACTCAAACTTTTCTTTCGATTTCAGTTTAAACCACAATTCCATATCCTAATTTAAAACTCTTATACTTTACCCCATTCAGAAATCCATAAAGTTTCTCCAACGCCGGAAATTTGAATTACAAAAATCATTTACCAATTCTACGACTTCTCCACACAAAAATTGACTACACTTTTTGATTGCCCTTCAAAACCTCGTTAATCCACCTAATTACAAATGCGATTTTGATTGTAATTTTTCCCCAACGAAGAACCGATTTGCATTTAAAATCATCAGACTCTCTTGATGATTTTTTAATTGACCACGACAAAAATACGAATGATCGCCTTCTCTCTCTCTTTTTTCCAAGTCCTCGCGAATCATTCGAAACTGAATATTGCATCGCGCAAAGAACTCGCACAAATGCGGTCTATTTTCGAGTGACGCCTCGTGCAGTATTCACGTGCCACTCCGAGCCGATACATTTAATTTTGCACGATAAATTATTCGTCACGCGTGCAAAGCTGCGGATTGCCGAAGATTAAATAAGTGAAAAAAGTGGCAGATTAAAAAAAGGCACTCGCCGCGAGAACTCGACAGCCTCCGGGTTTTCGTGGAATTTCGCGGCTGTTTCGTCAAATCGTGAGTCAGACGCCGATAAAGTCGGGTTTAATTAAATTTGTTTTATGCGCGCAAGTCGTTATTCGGAGACTAAATGTTTTCAAATGAAGCTTGAGAATTTAATTGGTAATAATAACTGGACAATTACTTAATACAGAAGACATTCTAATTCAGACTTACAGACGCATAAATTTGTTCAAATTATTCTTCCGACTCGATTGAAATTCGACGGGAAATCATTCAAAAAACACAGCTGAATTGTCGATTTAATCCGAAGCTATCGACAACGTGAAATTAATACTTAGAAAACATTGCAAGTCGGTTCGTTGTTATTAAAGCGATAAGTTCGTCCGAGTTGCGAGCAAATCTAACATGCGAACAATATTCAAGATGAACTGGAATATTAGAGAAACGCTGCGCGGCGGAATGCTTAAAGTATACACTTCATCGTCAGTAATACTGGCTTATCTTAGTATTATGAACATCCAACGACGGTATTAACAGATACGCTTGAAAACTCGCGCGCGTCAGCTTTTTAGCACACTGTTTCGGGTTTAATACGTGTTTCATAGTTCACGACGTAAACCAGAAATTAGAAGCGGACGGAAAAAACGGCAACTAAGATTAGCGGTCGTCGGACGATTGGCGAATATTGTGGATTTAGGCGAAAGGGCAATATTGGCCGACGCTTTCATTAACCCGCGACCGAAAAATCTCTTCAGCTTAAAACGATTTTCTCTTTCGCGAATCCTTTCGTCGCGAAAGAATATTCTTAAAAGCAACATCCACAAAAAGCGTGTTCCTTTCGCCAAACAATCTCTCTCCTTTCAACTTTCCGCTGGGAAATTTTCTCCGAGGCTCTTTCAGCGACTCCCCCTAATTCCACCCACCTTAGATCCTCCTAACATCGAGCATGAAAGAACCCAAGAACACACCTTAACTCTCCCCCTTTTTATCCGTTCTTAACAACCACCCGATGGACAGTTAATTCTTCGATTCTCCGCGGAACAATGCACAGCGGCTCAGAGCGAACAAACGACCTGAGATCAACGTGTTGACGACCGCGAGTATTTAAGTCGCATTGTTCCTGGAGTGGTTTCAATAGATAGGCGCGACTTCTTAGTCGCGCCGTTCTGCTCTTCAGACTGCGGGGAACGGGAGCGCGAAAAACCGACGACGTTCGAACAAAGCCCGACGCTCTTTGGACAGCGTGTTTGGCGTAGCCCCGTTCTTTTGACTCGAGGCGCGTTTTGGATCCGATTTCGTCACGCGAGACGTTTGACGTGTGATCGGCGCCAAAACGCGACCGCCAATGAGCAAATGAAGGGAAAAGGAAAAGGAATTAAAGTATTTTTCGGTCGCGATGTTGTCATGTTCGTGAATACCCTGCAAAAAATTTTGGATAGAAACAAAAAGAAAAGTTCAGCATTCGTTAGAATTGAAGGGAATTCATTTTTTATTTTTGATTGCTATAAGTAGTTGAAGGAATTCCAATTTAGGAATTCAAAGTAACTTTTTCAAAATCTAAGTAGAATTGAAAAGAATAGAAAAGATTTTTAGTCAGTTTGAATCCAGATTTTGGAAATGAACATAAACGAATTCTTTTTGAAGGGTTCAAAATGGTCGTAGGAAATATTGATAAATCACCGGAATAGAGTAGAACAGAATAGACATTAAAATTCGACTGATGCATTCGGAATCTTCCACAGAGAAATTCGTTATTTAATAATACATTCTTTTCGATTCTTTTCTATCTAATATTTTTCACAGGAAATCATCGAGCATCGCGTCTTCGCGCGGAAAAAGCGGCCGAGCCCAAGCTATAATGCTGAATTTAATCTGGAATGTCGAGCGATCAATAAGCAAAGAATAACGAAAGTTATCACGATGTCGAATGATATAAATGTAATTCGATTTATTATATTAATTTAGACAAACACGCGAATTTAATCCGTTCGATATATTTAACGCGATCGATTATCACCCATAGATCTCCAATTTAGTGAGCGTTTCGGTATTCGGCGGTTTTTTCGCTGGGCTGCAGCCCAGCGTTATGCAGCCCATAACGGCCTGAAATATCTATGGGATGAAAAGTCAGTTTTGTGACAACATTTCGACAAGACTTTTGTCGAAATGTCGAGGACGATTGGACCGGATTTCTTCGGGGAACGATCGATTTGGAGGGAACTAGTTTGTCCAATAAGAGGCGCGATTGATTAATGTCGGGGAGTGCGCGAAAATCGTTAACGTCGTCTCGGCGGAATTACGGCGAGCGGAGACGTCGAAACGAAGAAGGTAAATAATGAAATACCTCGTTGGGCGGACGCAGGGGTCGGCATTGCTGCTAACTGCGACGAGGAGGCAGCTCCTCTCAACGGCAGTAGCTGCGAATCGTAACCGGGAGACAGTTCTCAGGGACCTCGGCGACGTCGACGTCGTCGTCGGGACGGTCTCGACGCGGCGCGCACCTGCTGGTCATCTCCACAGACACGACGCCGATTTGCTCATCATCCATCAAATAAGCGACTGCACTGCAAGACAAACACGATTTTTTATTCAGGATTGGGTAAATTATATATTAAACGAATGGAATGGCGTTGTTTAGTTTTTAAACATATAATATGGTATTTCTGAAGAAAGAAGAATAAGAAAATTGTGTATCCCAAACAGACACATCTCTAAAACATGTAGATTCGCCGCGGAATCTACGTCGAATCTACGTCCGAATGTTCGTCCACGTAGAATCCACATGGATTCGATGTTCAATGTCTATATGGGATGTTATTTCATACATTTTCAATCACTTTATGCCTTCCTAAACAAATTTAATAATATTAGGATCGGCAATAAGATGTGACTTAAACTAGATGTTTGAAGATACGTAATTTTGCAAAGTTTTTGTAGTAAATTTTCTCACTAGAATGTCTTTAAAATGTTGATATACTTCCTTAAACAGTCTGATAATGTCTTATTCTAAGTCTTATCAATAAGACTTAGAAAAAAAGTCTAGTAAGTTTAAGGAGGGGTCACTTTTATGATATAGTAGACCTATATTTTCGATTGGATAATTTTACTCTAAAATCCCTTCGGTTGATTTCCATAGATCTTTATATATGCTTGCATGTACAAATTTATGTATAATATTAGTCTTTTCATAATTTTGAAGGCAAAAAAATAGCAGCTAAAAGCAAGGTAAGATATTCACAACCTGTAAGCATAATATTTTTCTCAATGTAAGTGAAGGAATAAATAATTCCTTCTTAACATTAAATAATTTTAGTAATTTTAATAATTCAAAAAAATAATTTTAGAATAATTTTAGAACGGTTGGTTCAATGGAAAGACATTTATAAACTATGTTCTGGGTAGTTTCCATGGCAGAAAATGAAACTGTTACACACACAGTACACTGTGTGTGTAAGAATGAATCATTCATTGTTCTCCAAGAAACATTCTCGTAGTTTATTTGCATCGCAATCGTTGAGCTATAAAATAATATTTGTTCACATACTGTGTACATTTTATGATTCAAATTTTAATTAACGTTATACCATACATCAATTTTGTACACAATGTATTTAATATCAGTTTTTTATATTTCTTTCTAACTAATAACATTTACAATATCGTTCGAATCAAGTCTACACTTACTAGACAAAGGTTAATTTAACTTGTTGTAATTAGAGTACAGGGTGAAATGATATGTTTTTCCAAAGTTAATAGTGTTAATGATTGATCATTCTTGGATCTGATAGATTGGGAGTTCTTGAAGGTACTTGAATTCTATATCCACAACTTGTAGCAATTATCACACAATCTCATTTACTCCATTTGAAGCACCAATAATTGTATAATCATTCAATAACCTGGAATTAGTTGAATAGCCTCAGGCATAGTTTAATTATACTTCATTCAAGTAGCAATTTCTTAAAGTTCAGAACCTAAAAGAAAAAGACGAAACTACAAAAAAATAAAGTATTTTGATTTCTAATGCAGAATCACAAACGCAATCACGGAACTTTTACACATTGGTTTTTTACACATTCTCAATTATGAACACCCATTCTACTTGCAGAATACACTTTTATTTTGTAAAGTTTCATTGCATAAAACGTTCACTTGCTTCACAATGCACATCTGAAATTAAAATCTCTTTACCCAAAATAAAATTGTTAATTTTTGAACAATTATTATTTTTATTTTAATCATGATTTATTCGTTACTGGGCAATCATTTAATCAATGATATTATATCAGTAATTGTTAAAATCTACGTCTGCAATTGATGAGTGACGTCTGTCTGTGATGTACGATACAGATTTTACGATTGTTGGTCTATTAATAATACATAATTAATAAATCTAATCTTTCGTTGGTATTTGTTTCAATTAGTTATGATCATCACATGTCAATCATTGATAATCATTGATGATTATATGTGAATAGATTACGAAGACAAAAATAAAGCACAATATCTATCTACATTTGGAAAAGTTTCTCATTAATTAATCTAAATTATTTAGTCCAAGAGTTCTAAATAATAAATAATCATAAAATGACATATGTTACATGTAGTTTTCTTAAATTTTTCATATTTCTCATAAATATTATGAGATTATTTTGTTAACTGAAAATGGAGTCGCTGTAATTACTAAATAACATTTTGTTATCACGTCAAATGTTTTTCAGTATAACTTTATGAATGGCGGTGCACTAAACTGTCCTCATACACTAGAAATAACAATTAATTATAAAAATGAAAAATTGTGAAAATTCAATGCTCTTTTGAATTTTCACGGAAAAGTATATTAATTTTAATAGACTGTTATAAAATGGACTTCATAACCGCTTATTAAATTCATAACTTCTTCGACAATGTAGTTAAATTTTGAAAGGGATGGACTGACTGAGAAGCGAAGGTATTCGACTTTAAATGAAAGATGGTTAAGAATGTTTATGAAGGCTGCTTAAGTAATTTTAATACTTAATAACTGTTTTTCTTATAAACTAAAAATTAAACTTGACAAAAAAGGGACGATAAAGTTAACCCTATGCATGTCTGTATTAATAACAAATCCCATACTATTTTTTCATATGTCCAAAAAAATTAGCATATTCATGAGAAATACATTATAAAAGTTAATATGTCGAATAACGGATAATATGTCGGTAATGAAACGATATTAAAACTAAGTAAATCGAAATTGCAGACTGTATTTGAAATTATATTATTTAAATAGAAATTTGAGTCAAGCAAATTATTTTGCACATCATACACAATTATTTTTGTATTTTTGTGTCTTGCATTATCGGTATCTTTATACTGTCTAGAATGTTGGCAAATACAGAAAAAAATAAAATTAGTTCAAAACTTTAAACGCTTTTTTCTCGAAACTATGTTTTTTACCTGGTGGTAGAATTTATTTCCGAAAAAGGCCGACATTTGATAATTTTGCAAATTTCGAAAAAATCTTATGACGTGTTTTAAACTTTTTTGTGCGAATTTCTGACGCTAGTTAATGACGTGTGAAATCATATTTTGAGAAATCTGTCATGTCGGTAATTATGCTTTCGACATGACCTTAATACTGACGGCGATTTAAGAACACCGCGATTTATAACTCTGCATCAATTAATCGTGATGCATAGTCTACATTAATTTTACATCAATTATTGTAACCGTCTCTATTGCCTCATTTTATTTACCACAACATTTTACTAACATTCTTTTTCCCCTTGCTAATAAATGGTGAAAACCATTTATTATCGATCCTTCGCATTTTATTAAATTTTTCTTATATCAACTGAACACAAAACAAAAAAATAACTCCTTCCCGAAGTCAGTCTTTTTTAACCTTCTCCAATGCAAAAGTATACACTCCGTGAATAAATCACGAGTGCAATTTAATAAACTTGAATGAAGATCTCGACTTGTAGATCGCACTTTTCCGCTGTCAACTTAGCATGAAAAGTGCGAGTTCGCGACGCCACATAACACTCCCCGACATCGTGCAATTACCCCATCATCTACACCTTCGCCTTTCTCGTACTTCGAATAAAAAGCAGCCGCGCACGAACGGCTCACGTCGACTTCGTCTCGACTTTCGCTCGTTGCTCTTTTTCGGCCAACATCCTCAGTTATAAATACTTTTCAAATCCGATCTGCATCGCCACTTCCCTAATAGACACGAAAGGTAGAATCTACGTGGATTCTACGCGGATTAACATTTAAACGGGGAATTTACGTGGATTCAGCGTGGATTCCACGGAGTTTAGGATCTTTGTCTATTAGGGTTATGACTATAATTTGCAAAATCGATCCCGAAAAGAATTATCTCTCGAATTACTAATTACACCTTTCTAACTTTCTACACTGTTTATAATTTTTCCTCTTAGTACTCTCTCAACGAAACCCTTTAATTTCATGAGTGCCGAACAGCTGTTTATCCGGCGCAACTAGTCTACGCGACTTTTCTATTAGGTCCGGGATAATCCATTTCTGCTGAAATAATTCCGCCTGTCTCGTTATACGGAATAATAAAAAGCAAGCGGGTCGATTTTTTTTATTGCAATCGAAGCGAATCACTCGAGCGCGAGCAGCACTTGAGTCTTTGTTCGGCGTGTAAAAATAATCGCTGACCAAGCGATATTTTGCTCGGATTAAAACATGTTCTGACTATTTTAATTGCAAACACGCCGCCAGGTCGATCCCAATTGAATGCCTTTTTCGAACGGTGGAAAGATGACGAGTTTTATTGGTTGCGTTCGCGATAAGTGCGGTTCAATTCGCGCCTTTTAGCGGACGGGAAAATCGGATTTGCCGGAGTGTTATTTGCAATTAATCGCGACTTCGGAGCAATAAGAATGCCGTCGGCGGAATCGCCGTTCCTCAATGAAATTATCCTGTGTGTTTTAAGCGAATGGCTCGTTAATTAGTCTGATAAGCGGGCGAATGAATGAAAATATCGGTCGGATTTTCGGCGCAAATTTTTTTTCGGTTCGGCTTTATTTACGCAGGGTTTTTCTGTTTGAACTCGATTTAAAATGAATATTGTGTTGGAACATCGCATGCAGTTGATTACTCTTCCAGAAAAAGTTATAATATCTGCAGTGCCTAGTTTTTCGAAAAAAAATATTATTCTGTTGGTAAATAAATAGTTTGTAATAATAACAATTTATTTAACTCTGTAGTTACTTCATTGTCTAATTCTTCTGTTTTCCGAAGACAATATGAACGTAACGAATTATTTACCTTCATTTTTTTAAGCATTTATTAAGTATAGACAAAAATTAAGTATAGACTGCAGTTAAGAAATACAATCTTTTCTTCGACATTACACGTTGTTCGTTGTAAAAATAACGCGCACCCGCCCCTCCGCCTATTCATTTATAACGCCATAACATCTATAAGCTAAGCGAGCAGGGACGAAGTTTACACAAACGCGGCCTGAAGGAGCTGCACGCTGTAATAATAGAATCGCGCAGCACGTCGTTATTACTTGCAAAGTAGTGTTTTTCCTGCTAGTAATTAACATTTTTAAAAGCATCTTCTTACGCCATCTCAAGACTCTCCTTTCTCTCGAGAATTAAAATAAAATAACCTCAAAATTTATCACCTACATTAAACAATTTATGTTAACCGAGATAAAATTATGTTAACCATGCAAATATTTAACAAAATATTGTTGTTTTATCCAATTAAACTGGCAATGTTTAGAAATATGTAGTAGTCTCATCAGTTTATGATGTAACATTTTTACATAAAATATTTTGATGAATGAATTATAATCAAGTTAAAAATATTCAAGAAACAATTCAATACCTTCATATTAATTTTGTTTATAATAAGTAAAAAAATTGAAAAAATTTTTCAGGGATTTTCTGAGTTTGTCAGAGATTTAATTTTTACAAGGGATATCGAAATCTTTACATACTAAAAACATATTCATTTCGAAAATGTTTATTCTTTCGACCAGATACTTTTAGATTAAACGACTTTTCATACTTTACTACACTGGCCAAATTTTCCTCGTCTTGCTAAAATTTGCAGAACCTTAGTCCAGTATCATTTTGCATCTGGAAACAAATCCACAATTTGCTCCATCCAAATTTCACTTGGCAGGAGACAAATTGCTTCTTTACCGTTAAAAATTCTTTTTTCCCATCCACGTCTTCCCAGAAACGTCTTCTCATAAACTTTAAAGAACACTCGCATTTCATTCAGCGTTTTACGGCCGCCTTTGGATTCGCCGCGTAACTTTGTTATTGCGCCGAAACGGAATAAACTTGGCGCGCGTTATTGACGCGCTTCGCGGAGCCAGGTAGGCAGGCGAGGCTGACAATACGCCGAAAGAAAAGAAAAGTTGGCGAAACTTTTGCGCATCTCGGCCGGGATGCGAACTGCGCCGCCCGAAGTTTCGCGCTAAAATAGTTGCGCTGCGATTTGCATTCGCACATCGACGTATTTAGACGCGTGCGAACGACAGTCATGCGGGCGTCGGGGAAACGTGGTTTCTTCGGCCATCGGCGAATTTCGGGCGCCGGCAAAAAACGCGCAGCAAAATTGCGACGAATGAATAAAATTCGAATGAATAAAATCGTCGAATACAGTTAACGTTATCAATCACCGGAAATGAACTCTCATTTGTTAGACAATAACACGTTCGCGTAAACATTAATCTTGATGCGATTTGCTCTTAATTAGTCGATGTTAATTATTTTCTCGTTCAGTCGGGACGAATCCGGTAATTTATGAGCTTTTCTGCGGAAATAATTGATGGCGATTTGGTCTGAACTGCATTTTGTAAACTGCAATTGGACGAAATTGAATTCGAAGGGTTCATCCGTTTCATTGTCCGACAAGTGTTTTCTACTTGTAATCACAGTTATTACTTTTTACAGCGAAAGTCCCGGATGAAGAAGAAAATTCAATCGCAGACAGCCGATCTGTGTCGAACTTTGGACGCCAAAGTTCGGCGCCCAAAAAGTGATGCGCAGCGTTTATGGTCAAACGCGAACAAAGTTTTGTCATTGGCGGCAGCCACTTGTTCCACGGAAAAGCTCTCCGGGCGACTTAACAAAATTACAATCCGCAAAATAATAAAAGTGGGGAATAGGGGAAATGCGATCCGGGAATACTCGAGTCTGCTGCGACTTTCGGTGATCGCCGTAGTTTCGTCGGGCGACACAGAGGGCGCGCTTATCTTCATCGGGATTTTAATTTGCAAGTTGGCGGATTCAATTCCTGGCGGTTTATCTTCGCGAGATAAGTGCTCCTCCACTTTCATGCATTCGACGGTAAAAATAAACATCGATCCGTCGCGTTATGCCGTCCGATCACATATCCACGACAATAAAAACAGACAACGGCGCCGAGGTTTTCTTATCGGTCCGACGAAAGTTGTCATGAATTTCGATGGGAAAATAGTCAGAAGAACCGAAATTTGGTCTAAATCACGTCTTTGTTTGCGAGAATTTGAGTTAAAGGGATACAAGAATAAACTGTTAAACTAACTCTTGAATTTATTCATAGCAAAGTTAGCGCGAATTTTATATTTGCAAATTCAGTTAAGCAAAGCTCGACTCGTTTTCTGGATTTTGGTCGACTTGAATAAAATTGTTTAGCAGAGTTTACATTTTTTGCTTGATGAAATTTCTAAGTGAATCTAAGATGGAAGGAAACGAGTGATTTTGTTCCACATTCGCTTTAGGTTTAAACACACGTAGCACACAGAATGGAAAGGAGCTGAAAATCGCGAATGCAATAAGGGTCTCTCGATTTCCTTGTGCGTCGTTTTCGTGAGACGAATATCCCGGGAAGTAACTGTAGGCATTCGTCACCCTTGCACAATTTTTGCAAATCCGACTGACGTGATTAATCTGACCACGTTTCGCCTGTAAGACTATGGGAAACGCAGAAAGACTATGTCAACGTTGTGAAGATAGGTCGAACTTTTGATTATATTAACAGACTCTCACAAGGAGGCGCTAAAGTTGCTATAATTAGTGATTAAACATACATTCGCAGTCTCGTTAAGACAAATTGTTAAACTGTAAAATGATATTTTTTTGTGAACCCAATCTTTTTTCAGAGAGCACCTGCAGAAATACGATATTGATTTTAAAGCTGCAATCACATGTTGCTGGGAAAATAATACGAGTTGATGCTAACGAATGGTATAGAAAGTAATTAAATAATTGTTCCAATTTGCAAACACGGCTATCGAGGATATATCGCGTCTTGCGCGAGAGCGGTAAATCCATCGAGCAACGAATAAGTTTAATTTAATAAAATAATTTGATCAAGCACGGGCGGCTGGAAATTAATTAGATCAGGAGTCGAAACAAGGATCAAACGGGACGTGAGACAGGGCTCTTAACCGAATTTCGATGCAACGTTCGGAGCGTTCAGAGCACTTGCAAACCGAGCCGGGCTGTCTTGCAGACCCAACGGCGTCGCGAAACTGCTTGCAGTTAATTTTCGGTATTTAGATTAAGTGTATTGGCTGTGCTAATTTAGCGTTTCGTTCGATGACCCGAATTCGTAATTAAGGATTAGTCTAATGAAATCTTCCATTGAAGAAAATATCCGAAAAAATACAAAAATCAAGTAATCGCAAATATCTGCAAGTCTTGCATTTAGATGAAAAATCCGAGTCGTCGACCTGATTCAAAACGCATTTCAAATGCTCCCTATGATTAATGACAGTGGCATAAGTCGATTGGAAAACTGTCCGAATAGACTGTCTGCAGACATTTTGAAATTATCCGCCATCACTCTTAAAGTAGAAATCCGGATTTTAACATGGTCAATGTTACTTTCAACGAAGTTAAGTATTTTCTGCACAACGCTTCGGCACTGAAACGTAGGGATTGAAAATCAACAACTGTATGAAATATTAAAAAACTTCGTAATACTGCTCTACAACAAATCCCGCGCTCTAGATACCTTGACATTTTTATAAATTCTCGTCTTAGGACGGCGACTGTGACCCAATCGAAAGTCGCGGTTTTCCTCATTAAAACTCATTAATGAGTGATCTCGAAGGAGCTCAGCAGTCTGGTCTACTTTACCGATCAAATGTCGTCGATTTCTGACAGAAAAAAATTTCACTAAAGACGACCGCGCAACCGGTATTAATAATTCCCGCCACAAAAGGTCAAGAGTTTATTTAGATATTGTACTGTAGAGTGGAGTTATAATGAAGGTGAAAACTGACCCGGTTAAACTACCTGGCAGTCTCCACGACGTCACACCGTCGATCCGGAAAAACGAACAAGTGGCTCGGTCGACGGAGCAACATTTGGCACTTGTTACTGTCCAGTTAATTATTCATTTTCAGTTTATTGATTTTTGAAGGCAAATCGAGGTCGGACTGTTTCCCTTCCTGCCTTTCTCTTTACGGAAAATGTTCGGCTATTAATATTAATTATTTGACATCTTCGAACCACCGTAGATGAACGTTGCTCGAGAAACGAGGGGAGCTCGACGCAAGCATAATTACGTATTGATTTACGAAAACTTGTTACGTCATAGTGTTTACGCATGGTTTTCGAAATTTCAGTTTGTGGGGTTTCAATCAAGCTAAAACAAAAACCGAAACCTTTATAATTAGTGCCTTTTTGGTACGAATTTGGTTCAAAGAACAAAAATAAACGTATCTTTGTCGCGTTAAAAGTCAACCACACATTTAATAAATTTAAAAAAGCGGTTCACCTTTCACCCCTCGCTTTTCACGACAGCCGCACGTGCCACTTGTAATTCACCGTAGCGCTTAAAACTTTTTATCCCGGATCTCGAAAATTGTTTACCGCGTGCATTATGAAAATTACGGCCTATCGATTGTCAGCGCCAAGTGACGGATGCACTTTTCCGAGCGCCTTCCGAATTTCCAGTCGTCGCTTTTTGCCCCGGCCGCGTCAAATAAATTGCCCGATAAATTTCGCGCAACACTTATACCAGCACGCCACACAAGAACAAAAGCGGCAAAATTGGCGGCGATTTTGACAGTGAACCGCGCGCAGTCTAATGGGAATTAACGATTTTGGTCAGCCGCTTTTTCGACGCGTCCGTTTGGCCACGGACATTAATTAACAACGTTGGTAAATGATTTTCAAACAGATTAGCTCTTTTGTAATATTGATACAGTGTGAGAGATGACTGGTATTATTGCATAAAACTTACTACTCGATTAGTTGACGTGAATTTTCGTTTCATTTAAAAGGTTTGAATAATCGACATCAGTCATAGATAGTGACATTATTTTGCCAAACAATGTCTGTTCAACAGCAGTAGTGATGTAAATTATGGTTTTAGCAGCGTGTAAATAATGATTTTGATTTAATCTAACGAATTATATCAATAATGAGAATTGTAATTTTTCAATAGAAACAACTGTTCTGAAAATAATTGTTGCAGAAAACAAACTTTTTATTTCCGCCAATTTTTCTCGGTAAAACTAGTTTAAACTGATCACTAGCAATTATGACCAGGCAACTTCTGAAAATGACATTACTCTTACAGATTGTTCATCGTTACATTTTATTACGGAACGTAACTGATTTAATGACTTCTACAGTGTATTGGTTTCTTTTATTTAGTAAACTTAATTTCGTTAATTAAAGTCGGAAATCGTTATTAATGATTGTTAACAGATGCTGTTGATGTAAATCAATTTCTTTATCATAATATATCCTTATTATCCTCATTCTTTAAATTAATTAATAAATTTATAAATTTCAGAAACCTATTAAACCTGACCTTTCACCCCGACTGGATTGAGTTACTGGACGTTACATACAATGTTTATGCAGTATCGATTGTTCATGCATCAAGTAGTTGTTTGAAAACGCGACTGTAAACAGTTATAATTGCAACGGTAATGAGGAAATTTGAATTTAATTACCCCAGGGGAAATCGACGGTTTGACCAGATAACAGTTCGACGAGCAGTTTGCATAAAAATTAATTGAGAGCCACATCTTCATTTGTCAAACTCAAGATGAAGCCTTTTCCCGGCCTTTTTCACAAGTAGAAAGTAACACAGATGAAGAAGAATCGCCGGCGATTCGACTTTGTTCGACAAACGGCGTATTGGCGAAATATCAAATTATGAGGGGGAAGCGTGTTGAAGAACGAGAGAAAGTTAAAAGATAAGGAAAACGCCACTAAAACAAATGTCTTAATTTCAGACACTTTTTGTAGACATTTTTAAAACATCTTACAAAAGTGTCTTAATATACGACATATAGCGTCTTAATTTAAGACATATTGCGTCTTAATTTAAGACATATTTCACGAATTAAGACGCTTTTTCGTGTGTCTTAATGCCTGTTTTTTACTGTGTTAAGAGATCCAGCAAAATCGTTTAATTAAAAATTGTGTTTCAGAATTCCGGATATTGTAATTTTTTTGTCGGATTTTAAATACAGAGAGTCAAACAAGAGGCGATAGCACGCCAACGAAAGTAGTGTGATATTTTCTTTCGAGTGATCAGCGCTCGTTCGAGGTACGACGAGAGCTGACACTTTCATAATCATAATATAAAAAAATGGGGAAGATGCTGGTGTAGATTTTTTAAAGGCTTTTTGTCAAAGTTCTGAAAATCGTGGGAAGGTTGAAAAATTAGTTGAAAGTTAATGAAAATAAAGACTGATGTCAAGTTTTGGATCATTGAAAGGATAATGAAAACGAAAATTGATCGAAGTTTTTTCCAACAGCGTAAAATTTATCTTTTTCAGACGACATTATTTTGTTAACTGAAATTATTCGAATAAAAATAATCTTTCTGAAGAATACTTCATTAATAATAATTAATTAATAATAATTAATAATATAATTAACCAGAGAAAATGTTAATATATTCTAAATGTACAATATTTTCTACTTTTCTACTTTTCTATGAATAGAAAACATAAATCATTTTGCAGTGCAAAGAACCGTAAAAGTATCATTGTATCTAAAGTTCTCTTTCCTCATCTAATATGACAAACAAACAGTTTTTCAGTCGTTTCCTTTTTCACATCTCTAAAACTCATTTCTAACTTAATCGAGAAAACGGCAACCATACATTTTGTTTTTCGCGAAGAGTTTATTTAACATTTCAACAATATTTCAAACAGCTGACACGAGCTTTCGCCAGATAAAATCCATTTTAGCCAAAACAGTTTCCGCGGAAAATGTCGAAATGAAATTCATCTGCGAAACAACAATATCACAACCGCCTCCATAAAAGGTCCAAAACCCAAACCCCTCTAAGCTGCATGCGGACGAAATTCATTTCAAACTTTACACCGTTTGACGGCATTTTTTATTTTGCCGGTGGAATTGAAAAAGCGCATCCCCCCTGACGATGCGTCTCACAATCACACGCATTCAAATATTGACGCGCAATCTTGCGTGCAACTGGCTCTGCCCGAATGCGCAAATCAACGAAGATTCCCGTCTATGTGAAAACATTTTAATTATTGGCCGCTGCCTGCATTCCCTGAAATTATTTATTGCGCGCTTGTTATTCGGATTTTTGCCTCAAATTTATCACGATGAAGTTGACCTGAATACCCAGGATCATTGCCGAATAATTTTTCCCGCGGAGTTTGCAAAAGCAACAATTCTTAATTAACGCAATTCGTTATCGTCGCGGATCTGCATTCGCTGAATCATCGAAGGATTCATTTTGCAAAACGTTTTTGTCCGCTGATAAAATTCGCAGCCGTTAAATTGATTAACAGCGACAATTCGGGGAAAATCGGCAGCAGTTAAAACAGCGATAAAATTCACTTTAATCTGGATTTACAGCAACGCACGATTATTTTTCTCCGCGTTTAATGTTACTCGCATTCGGGATGCGAAAGACGGTTTTTATTCCAAAAACTCGGCGGCCACGACTTACTTTCTTCCAACCATATCAACTTTTCCGCAGCGCAACTAACATATTATTAAGTTTAATGTCAATTCAAAAATGCAAATTGCTTGCGCCGCTAGTGCCGCGCGAGAGACAAGGCTAAGAATAACTCGTTCCATCCTTCTTTATTACACACCGTGACAGTTAAAGGGCAGAACATCTTATCCGTCTTATTCCCTACTTCTCCCTCTGTGTTCCGAGCGTCTACTTTTGTTTATATTTACAGCGCCATCGATTTTGCCAGTCCTACTTACTTATCCAAAGATTAATTCTATGTGCAAAAAGTTCTTTTCGATACCCTAATGCGTTATTTTTCCACCAAACGAAATATTCTGCAAAAACAAGAATTCCTTTAGCACAATTCACTATTTTTCCAGAACCATAAATCCTTCGAAACCCTTCGTGCCAGGTCAAAAATCAAAGTCACCAAATTCGAATCTCGAAAAACACATCAGAGGAATGATTGAACGTAAAATAAGGTTTTTCACGGATCACTTGTCAGAGAAGGAAACGTGTAACTGGCTGTATATGCACATCACCCACCGATTGCGTCAAACGTACTTCGTGTACGACACGGCGCCAACCGACAGGATAATCTCGCGTTAAAATGTGACCAGCTTCGCGACAAAGCCGCTCCACAAGTGTCCCGCGAATCGCGAGCGTTAATTCGAGAAATACAAGTCGAGAAACGAAAACCCAAAACGCCGAACGATATTAATCATGCTTCGTCCTGCTATCGCGATTCAATACCCCGAAATCCGCCATTTCATCCCTGAAAGAGCCGTAATTCGGGCTGAAAAGACCCTTCGTGATTCCTCGGAAAATGTCTTCATTAGAGCGACCACCTCACGGAATATGCAATGAGGCCTTCGTGGAAAAATGATTCATCGTCAGTTCTCGACGAGAGAAAAAATGTCGACCTTTTGCGCGAGGAACGGAAATGACTCTCGCACGCAAAACGCCCGGATCGATGCATTGTGATTGGGGACCGATGAACATTTCCCACCTGATTTTCACATTTTTATCAATGTCTTCGAGACACAAGAAGATTACTTATTGAGGAAGATCGTTGGGTTAGACGAATTCCCATATTTTAAACCATCTAGGTTATCATCTGCACAGGCATCCTTCCATCATAGATATCTAGATAATGATCTGCACCATCTACTTCGTAACTCTAACCATCTCAATATCTATGTCAGTTCCCATAAAAGAGGATCGTTCATCACAATCCTCTCTCTAAACTCCTTTACCCTCCCTCACTCCCCCAGCAGTAGCTCCATCTAGACTCTCACCTGCCTTAGTCCCCTTGACAGGTCTCACGCTCCGGCCTCGAAGTCGCGCATTTTTCGTATCCACTCCGGGCGAACAACTGACCCCACCAGCTCAAAACCAATACCAGCCCCGTTACATCAGTAACCACGACTATCATCCCCGGCGCGAGTCAGAAGCCCGAATCGCATCTCACCGAGCAACGTTCGACCGAAACCGTGTGTTCTTGCGCGTGGCGCTCGTCAACGAGGTCGCGGCTGCTAGAACGCGTCCGAGCGCTTCCTGCGCGCCCTTCTTCGCATGATCAGGTCGCCATCAAGTCGACTAGTGTACGATGACCGAAGTTCTGCATAAGTGCTGAACCTATCCCTGATCCATCAGTCTTCAATCACCGAGGAGTCAGCCTGGTGCAACATGGTACCATCAGGAGTACCAACTCCACCTAGCTCCTAGCTCCTAGCTGGAAGACACTGATGCCTCTTAGACCCAACTGGTTCCCTTCCTGGGAGATTCCTTCCAGAAAGGTGTACCAGGTGGCTCTCAGGTCGGCACCTTCCGGAACCACTGACTTCCTCAATGGTCAGACTGATTCCTCAGGTCAGACTCCCTCTTCTGGACCCATCGATCCTCCAAATGGCTGGGGACTATCAAACTTGGGTTGTTTATCTCCTCAGACTTTGGTCCAGTGGATCTGGTCCCAGGTCCCACAGACTGCACCCGCGAAGGTATCCAGCGGCATCCCAGCACTAGCTGCCCATCGCACTTGGGCCTCGTCTCACTGAGCACCAGCACTCACTTGTTGTCGCACACGCGCGCGCCTGCGCCCCTTCGCGGGAGGCTGGGTCCGGCCCCAGCTGGACCCGGGGTGACTGCTCGCGGTCGCCACCCGGTGCTGAGTCGCGTCACGGCGCAGGGGAACCAGGCGGCTCGGTGGTGCTAGCGGCACGGAGTCGCGCGCTCCACTGAAGCTCCGACGTGGGCATGCGTTCAATTGGTAAGCTGCGAACCCCGCGCCCCCGCCCCCCGGCCACCGCGCTCCCGAAGCCGAGTGCCTGCCTGGCCTCCGCTTTAGTTTCCCGGACACGTTACAATCATCGAGTGTGCTCGTGTGCCCGTATAGAGGCCACGTCCCTCCCATGCAAACAAGATGCAACAGATGTAAGTAACGCGCGTGCCCGCTCGCGCGCGCGCGAGAACCACGGGCTATGATTTTTCGCGGCGCACTGGAGTGAAAGGGATAGGGAAGAGGGAGGCTGGAAAGGTGCGAGAGGAGGTAGCCCGATAGAAAAAAATATATATTTTACATATATTAGATGGACATTGATACATTCAATAGATATATACATATGATATAGGTGTATTATACATATGTTAGATGTATGTCAAAGTGATGTTCTATCTGGGTAGGGGTTGATGGATAAGAAGGAAGATTCCTTTGGATGAAAGTTTTTTTGGAACTGAAGATGGGGAGAGGTTCGAGATTGTTATTTGTGGTAAATGCCAATTTTTAAATCGATCAAAGTAATGAAAAAAATGAGATACACTTTAGTTGTATCTCATACACAATAAGTGGTAAATTTTACCATTTTATTTTTACCACAATTTTTTAAATGTGTTGGTTTTGGTACAGTTTATCAGATGAAGGATAGACTATAGGTGGGACCATATCTCTGTGACCTGTAAGATCTGACAAATAGTCAGGTTGATTATTTTTTTGGAGTAAAATTGAAGTGAATACATTGGATCCTACTTGTCAGAAAATGTGTTGCCTCAACTTTCTTCAAGTTGATGATGTAGTTAAACAATGTGAATCGGATCTGAAGAACAGAAGTGGATGGTACAAAAATTGAGAAAAACCTGTAATAAATTAATTTAACGACAAAATCTTGGTCCAAAAAGTTGGATTAGTGAATTACATCGATTAATCGTCTAAATTGTTACCAGACTGTTGAGATATACTTATCAGGGTAGTCTGAATCCTGATAGATTTCGAGAGTAAATGTCGTACTAAATCGAGATTTACGTTACATCTATTTCAACTATTGAACTCAATCTAAAATTCGATCGCAATTAAGATCTAATCTGAATTGGTGTTAAACTCAGACTCTGCTATCCCAGACTGTACCCAAAATTCTAATCCCATTTTATACAGACCCACTTGTTCTTTGATAGTTTAATTAAATAGAAATATCAGAAAATGTCTAGTCTACGAGGAAATATCAATGCTAATTTTATTTTGACATTATGCTAAAACATTGTCATAGCGTAGGATGTGTTCATCTCGTGGTGATAAAATTACATTGTTTCAGTCTTGTTTCAACATTAATTCAATAATGTTTATGATCTCATAATGCGAGGTTGTATTACAGTTCTAGCTTTTTAAAGTTAAACAAATTAATAATATAATCCCAACTACTATTTTTCCCCCTATACAGCAAATATCTATCTATGTAAATTTTTCTCTGAGGATACTGAAACAGAATTTGAGTCATAAGATAGTCATTTTCGAGAACCATTTTAATTGAAGCAGAAGGGGAGAATGGTTTCAGAAGGGTCTGAATGAATAGATGAAATCATTCTATTGCGAGAGAAACTTGAAGGCTTCCTGACATAAATAATTACAATTTGACATAATGAAAAAGAAATGTAGATTGTATGTATTCTGCATATTTCTTTATGCAATACAAAATGAAATTCGTGGATGATATATGAAGGTGAACCTAAATTTAGAATGGAAGTACGGAGGCTGAAAATGACAACAACTGGAAACCATTTCAAGATCGCACACATGTTTCTGCACGATTAGCCTATTTCGAAGAGCTCCTTTTGGTAGCCGCCGTCAAAATTTATTAAATATTTATGTAAACTGACTAAATCGAAACTATTCGCTGAATTTCACGAATATTGCTTCATCACAATAAAACTGCTTTGAACCCAAAAACATGTTTGCCAGCAGAATGTCCTTTTTTTCCAAACAGACAGAATTTAAACTAATACCATTTCATATGAAGTTAATTTTTTACCCAAGTCTGACTTTGTTAAAATTACAGGATGAGCTTTTAATTTGATTTGGTTTTTATCTCCGTTTTATGGTCTGAAACATAAAACTCCATTCGCGCATCCTTCGGTCGAAAAATTTAATTACACTAAAGAACTAATGGCAATCAAACGATTACGTCCAGCAAACATAAATAAATAATCGCCAGTATATCGCATTCGCCAGTCATTTCTCGGTCACCACATCCACTATTGATTTCTGAGTCCGAATTAGCGATTCAGATGGAGTTTGATGGCTGCGAATATTATTAGGATTGTTATTCCTATTTTGTCGGCGATTGCATTTACAATCCGCGGTTCCGCTTCGCCGACTTAACTACCCTGACCGAAATATCTGCCGCTAAGCCTATTTTGAAATTCTATCACAAGAAACGTCAGGCAAGAACCGGGTCCGCGATTCGATTTCCTGCGACTTTTTCGGTTTCAATTGTCGACCATAATTCCGGCGCTTTCTCGTCGACTGGACTGATCGCCCGAATTCGGGTCGGAATTGATAGGTTTAAAGGCCGCACCAGTCGTGACGGAAATATCTTAGAATATTACAGTGTGTGCCGAGTCTGGCCAAACAGCGTAATGAACAGCCCGGACTGTAATTCCGCCGCTTGAAATGCACTTATCGGAATCAAACGGCAATCGAGGTTCCATCGGCTTTGCGAAATGTGTCGCTGGTAATTTGCTTTTCGCGGAAACAAAAGTCAAGGAATACAGTGTGGACTTTGAACTTCGTTCGGTAAAGCCGGAGTGATTTAAACTCGGAGCCGGGAGAATACGCGGAAGACGAATTGAGGGATTTGTTATATTAAAAGTGTCGTAATGTGAATATTATTACTGAATTGTAGTTTTTATCTCAAGTTGCAGTAAACAGAGTAAATTTACTGTATTCATTTGCAAAGTAAAAAAACTATTGTATTTATTGTAAAATAAATTTTATCCGAAAGTTTATTCCGAAGAAATAATTGAATTTTGTTTATGTTCTCTATTCCTGTTTTCTCTTAGTCGTTAGTACACGAAAAAGAAACAAACTTCACATTATGTATGTCAGGATTTCTTGTTAAATTGAAGAGTTTATTTTCAGTCTGGAAAAGCACGATCTTTTGATTCAGAAAACTAAATATGGTTGAATTGTTTATTTAAAATGTAAAAATAACAATAAAAACAAATTGGTTCTCAAATCAAAAAAAGTACACGAATTAAAATATGATAGAATTTGTGACCCATATATGTATATATGTTCTGTTTATGTATGCTTCTAAATCAGTTCGATTTATTTCGTGCAACTGGTCAGATATAATAACCAGAATTAATTCAACTTATGAGTAAAACGAAAAGCTCCTAAAAATAATAAAACACGAGTTTTGTTCCAGTCTAATAGAAGCATTTATGTGCAAATGCATAAATAATGTAGGATATTCTTCCTCGGCATCGTTTCGGTGAATCGTGCTGATCCAACTGGGTTGGTGACCGCGAGTACGTGCAATAATTTCAACTTCAACAGACGAAAATGAATCTCGTGAATTGTTTAGGGAATAGAGAAATTAATGTGTAAGTGGACGGTTTGTGCAGAGTATGGATTAGTTGTAAATGAAGGGAAGCGGGGTTTGTGATAGGGAGGGTGCTTAATGATTAATGACGACGTGTTGTATGTGGGATGTGAAATTAGTGAGGAATTAGTGAGACGTTCGTTCCATTTTATCATGGCTAACATTTATATGAATATTTAGGTGAACACAGCATTTTTGTCTTCAAAACTATAATAAACAATTTCTTATAATAGTTACGAAGGAATATATTTATTAACGTTGTTAAATTACATTAATTGAGACCAAATGCGAATTTCAGCTCTCGAAATAAAAAGTTAAAATTGAACAAAATGCACCATCATACGGCAGCAGTACCGATTATTGATGTATCAGAATTTTCAGAAGTCATATCAAAAATGATTATTTTCCATTTTTTACAATTCCCGCAACCTAGTAGCGCTCATCCATCAATTTATTTTACCAAAGCGGACTGTTTCCCGCAACGGAATAATGCTCGACAAATCCAAAATGCTTTTCCACTTTGCTTTCATGAATTTCAACTGCCCAGTTAACTGATGTTGCGATATTTAGATTAATGGAAACGAACACGAACCAAGGACAGCTTGTCTAAATCTGATAATTATAATGATTATAATTATTATTAAAAGCTTGTTCGGATATGTACAACGACATAAAACAGCCCACAAAAACGGTACTGGCAAATTCATGTCGACTTTGTGCATATCGTGATAAATTAAAGCAGACAGTTATGTTTGAAACAGTCATTAAAATGATACCGGTGCAACGAATATACAAAGTTGCAAAAAAGTTAGTAGATATGAATAGAAAAGAACTACGAGATACTCGCATAAAATAAAGAATTAACAAATTACCTATTTATGAAAAAACAAACTCTAGCAAAATCTACTTCAACTCAGTCGTTTTCTCATTTTTTCCATCTCAATTCCACGATTTCTGTTTGTGCACCTGGTGCATGATAGTCACAAAACGTACATTTTTCGAAAGCGCTTATTTGCAGCTGTGTCAGAACGATAAAAATAGAAATGATAAAGTAATTGTAAGATAAAGTTCAAAGTATCGTCGGGGTATGTATAAACAAACAATTATGCCTGCAGTAGTCCCGGGAAGTTACATTGTTATTGATAGGGTCGCAGATGGCTGAGGATAACGAACGAGATGGCACCGTCGACGGCGAATTACGCGAAGCTTGAGCACGGTTTTGTTTCGCGGGATAATTGAATTTATTGATCAGTTAGTTACACGTAACGCGACCGCGGTTGCGTTTGATTATTCGCGCTGCCGGAAAAAAACATGCCCGGCAGGGCGCGGGCGGAACTCGCGAAACATTCGCCCGTTGCATTTACGTTAATAATTAAATTTATCGAGCGGCGCTGATTACCCGCGACAAGACCGAGTTTTTAATTGAATACCCGTCAAGTAGCAGGGCTGCCATATTTTGTGGTTTTAGCACGAAATGGCCGAAATATATATCGGAACATTTTTTCGATGGTTTCTAAAACCAGTTTTTCATATTTGATTTCAATCCCAAACAGACACATCTCTAAAACACGTAGATTCGACGTGGAATCTACGTTGAATCTACGTCCAAATGTTCCTCCACGTAGAATCCACATGGATTCCATGTTCGATTTCTATATGGGATTCGACAAATGTTAGAATTTTCTGAATTTTGTTTTTTTATCATTTTTCTGTATAAGAAATTATTAAAATCTGAAAATGGGTTCCAATGTAGAGAGTATCCTGCAGTAGGTAAAGATAATATAAAAAATGTAAAAAAATTTTTTTTATCGAAAAACAATATTTTTGAAATTTAGAGTCTGGTTTAATATTCTCTTAATGACCAACTTCGAAAATCAAAATCTGACATTTTCGGCTGTTAGGCATATTGTGTAGATGAGAATCGCTGTGAATTCAATTCTGAATGTGGCTTAACCTCGACCATGAGTCGCAATCAGAATACCCGATATCCCAATAGAATTTCCGTTTCCTACAGGTGGGTTATTCAATGATTTACTTTTAGGTAGTCTGTACTTTTTGAGTTTTCTTTTTCTTTTAAACTGATATCATTAGGAGACCATTCTAATGAGTAGCGCAGTCGGTTGATTAACGGCGCCAACGATTACCGCTTATTATCCCTAAGCAGTTCACCCTGCGATGCTGAAAATTGTATGATAATTGGCGAGTCTCTCTTCCACGAGGCATCGGCATAATAAACTTATGAATAATGTCGTTTAAAGCGGATAACTACTTAATGCCCGCGAATTCGTTTCCTGCAAAAGCAATCTACTGTTCCTTCGGTTTCCGATCCGGTCGCGCCGCATCGGAAACCAGACTAGTTCACTTTGAAAACCACCGTAGAGTTAACTGATCATTACTAAACAGAACAAAGAGCCCCAAAAAGCTTTCGGACATGTTCAGACTGCCACTACGTCCAAGCGCTTTATCGTAAAATTAAAACGAAATCCCTCGTGTGGTTCGTAGATTTGCAACCCTTTTGCAAATCTACAAAACAAATTATTTACAAGATAATTGTATCTGATAATGCATTATATATGCAGATTAATTAATGTAGATAACTTCAGCCCGTTCAATACATTGCCAAATATGGTTTTGAACATAGTTATAATTTAATGTTGACTTCGTATTACAAGTTTATAAATACGATTTGCTATCTACTCTGCAAAATGTGGGAATAGGAAAAAATGGAAGGCAATTAAACAATGTGAATTTAAATTGGCTTTAAAGAAAAGCAATAGAAAGCATTGTAGTTTCTATTTCACTTTTATTACCTTGTATTTCTAGCTTTAGGTTGTATATTTTTAATTTTCTTGGTGAAATAGAATTCTATACGATTTCTATTGGTATTTTCATGGTATTATGTTTCACATTGGACGAATGGTTAATCTGTCTGCCTGAAATTCACAAGTACCCGAGTTCAAATCTCAATGTTGACTTTATTTTTTTTTTTTTTTCACGCAAGAAATAGAAAGTCGATAGAATACATTTGATTTTAACGTCTCTTAATTTCTCCTGGACTCATAGAAAAGGTAACAGAAATATCTGTTTCTATTTCTCCAATTTTACTGAGTAGCATCACTGAGAAATAAGCACCTTTTCTAAAACACTTTACTCCTCGCTGTGTGATGCAATGTGAACACTGCATGCAAATTTTTCATTTGAAATTCTTAGACGTTTGATGCAACTCGAAGTTTCAGTGGTTTCCACATTTTTGTCGATGCAAACCTAAAAGTGTTTCTTGGAATTTCAAAATCTAGACGATATTTCAAAACCGAAATATTTCATCAAAGTGGCAGTGCTATCCACCAGTAAAACAGTTCTTTCCGTAAAACAGCTCGCGATCGACCAGCATAACATTCGAATATCTACAACTAATAATGCGCCCACCCACCTTTTGTCTGCAATACAATACTCGTCGAATGCGTGGTACAAAACTCGCCATTCCCATAATAATACGAGTTGTAAACGGCCCACTGGCAGGACGCACGCGGCAACTCAATAAGGAACGTATCCAAATAAACAGATAAGTTCGCCGCGGAATAAAGCCAAACGGGACATTGTTCGCAAACAGAGGAACGTCGCGCCTCCGCGAATTTTATTCCTCCGGAAGCAGCGCCGAAAATGCTACAGCCATTATTTATCTGGAGAAAAATGGATTGCATAAACTGCTGCGTTTGTAATCAGAAGAAGTAATATCTGAGATAGTAAACTGTTTCACAACGTTGGGGAAAGTTATCAGTAAATTAAGTAACTCGAGTAATAAGTTTCTGACTATTCTAAGGGATTTTTGTGGATTGAGATTAAGGAGATTCCGGCAAGAAAATACAAGCAAATAGTAGATACATCCAGTTTTAACTTTTGTTTAAACAAAAAGTCTTAATTTCACAATTACTATTCTCGAAATTCGATTAAAAATATATCCTCATAAAACCAATCATACCAGAACCTCCTTAGGTATACTATCTGGGAGTCATAACCCAATCAGAAAAATTAGGCAATATTTGCAGCAATCAATTGACTAAATATAATCTAATACATCTCAAATGGAGCATTAGACAATATTTGTGCAAATATTGGACAATGGTATGTTAGAACATATTTTTCTTATAGGGAATGAGATCTAATGATTTCTTCGATGATGATTCTAAACAATTAACCATTTCCCATTTAAATGTATCCAATTTGTCTCAATCTCATAATTTTATTCTACCTTAAAATGGTCAAAACTAAATCACAAAAAGAACATCATATCTCTGTACTAAGTGACTTAGTCATTTTCACGACCCATTTTCTCCACATATCTCTGGACTTAATGAAAGAAATCGTGTTAGGTAACGAATAATCTCTCGGACAATTATCCCGCGAATTTCGCAGCTTTACTGTCGCCGTGCCGTGTATTTGTCCGCCGTAAAGCGGGCATCTATATAAATCGGGCGACGCGATAAACTACCGTCGTCGCCTGCCCGGGTTTACTGCCACCGGTAAGAGTGAAACACGTGTTGGTTGCGCACGAAAATTGGACGCTCGCGGTCCACTTACTCGATTGCCTTCGTTTGATCATCTTACTTCACCGGTGTAATTTCGCGTTTGTGGAGCCGAATTGATCTGGTTCTGATTTCATTGTGCCGCGTCGCGCCGGGTCGTACATTCAAAGCGTCTCGAGTCGAGACGTTATACCAAACGTCTTTTGTGGCGGCTGCTTTCTCGGTCAAGAATTTTCATAGCGTTCGATACGTCGTGATTTGCGACGCCGAGCAAATCATCGCTCGACTGGCTCTTCGCGTGACGAGTTCCGGCGACTCCAAAGGGAAAAGCTGCAGGAGGCTTATGGAAAGAAAAAATAGAGAAGCGACTTTGTGTTAATCAGACAGTTTTTAACCGATTAAAAAATTACGTTAGGAACCGTTAGATGCGTATGAAAAACAATGTTAAAAATTGCATTAGGATGTACTTTCACATGGAACTACAGATAAACAGAAATAAAATGAATATGCAATTCCATATGGGCGTCAAAAACTCGACACAAATATTATACTATTTATCAACATAAACGAAACGTCGTTGGATTATAGAGAGTGTTTCAAAATAACAAAAAATAAGATGGAAACGTTTTGTTGGGACTCTTATTATTAGTTGGTGGCGCTGTAAATACATAAAAATGACAGAAATAAAGCAAATTCTCATTTAAAACCGATTTGTTTTATATCCGCTTTATATCCATTTTTCATAGTTTTGCAAAAATTCTGGGAGTCCCAATAGAAAATTTTGTTTTGGACTCTCTTTTTTGATGTACAAGCAATTTGAAATAAACGATTGGAATTTTGCAATACAAATGTTGTTGTTGTTGTTAGGTAATGAATAATTTATAAGTTTTTTTTATTTCCTATTTAATTATGAAAGTTAAATAAAGTATTGTAGGCGAATTGTTTTTGGGTAGAGGTACTTCAATATGCTTTTGTCGAAAATAAGTTTCTTGTTGAAAATATTTTTTATTTTTGGGAAAATCACCTCAATCACACCGATACTCTGTTTGTGCAACAAACATTAATCAATACGAATCGATCAACGATTAAGGTAAATGTACCAATGAATGGACAGTTATGTCCCAGTTTATTTCCTTAAATATTAAAAGAAATATAGTCGAAGAATTCTATATGTAAATACTTAAAAATATAATAGATCCGTGTGTTTCTATTCTAATTACTTACATATCCAATAATTTGTTTATAGTGTAATTATTAATGAAAATGTCCATTCATAGGTGCGTGTCCGGAGATTGGTACATTTACCTTACTAAATAACATTAAAATTGCACAATATCAATTCCCTTAATGCAATAAAACTTAACCTCTAATGGAACATAATTCATTGTGCTTTCTACGATTGGATTAATTCACGAGGCTTAATTCAATTAGGCTTCTATTCCGTTTCCTAAACTGAATAGAATAGAAAACACTGAAAGTGAATTCCATATTTGGAATTATTTTATAGCTCGACATTTCTATTGTATTTCCAGAATTGAATAACGTATAAAACATTGCATTGGATTCCATAATTGTCTTCTTTCTTGGAAAAGAAGTCGATGGGCCAGAATTGATATTTCAAATTTTCTGTTCCAATTGTCCATATTGTGAGTTGAGAATATTGTGCAATTCTATTCTTCAGAATTCGGTTTAATAAAAAACTTTTTACAGGACAACGAGTTCTGTAAACGGGTTTAGATGTTATTGGTTCAGATAAACTTCAGCGAGTACGTCATTTTGGATTATTTTGATTTTAGATAAACTCCAACGAGTTTTTAAGATAGAATCTACATTATGATAGAATCTACATTTAATCATGTAGATTGTATCATACATTAATAATGAAGATGACAAAAAACCTCTAAATTTATAATAGTACATCACACCACTACGGGATTCCGGCTCCGGGTGAGGAAAATAAAATGTTTAATCTAAATAACCTAATTTCATTTTTCATATTACATAACAATTTTTTTGTTATTGGAACCGTTATGAAACCGGTTATAACCGATAACCAGAGCGAAAACCACAACCGTAATTAATATGATAACCGATAACTGAAAAAAACCGTAACCGAAATATACGACATAACCGTAACCGCAACTGAAATAGTTAATGGTTTTCATGCCTTGCTGCTACTTAAGAGGACCGTGTGGTAAAATGGCTAAAATCCGAACCAATCGACCGATTTTGATGAAATTTGTTTTGCAAAGAGCTATCAATGGATAGAAAACAAAAGTTAACTCGTTTGTTGCAAAAAAGTTCAAACAAATCATATATTTGTTAATAATTAATAAAGTATAGGGCATTTTTAAAAAGTTAAAGGTACACCAATTTTCATTCAATTTCAATTTAGTTTGACCCAAAATGTTCGGAATTCAGTTTTGAACAAATCTGTCAGACAGAATTTTGATAGCATTTATATATTTGATATATAATTATATATCAAATATATAGCATTATATATTTGATAGCGTTTTCTGTCAATCCACGACTTTATGAAAGAATGTCACAAACAGGCCAAAGTAGGGCTTTTTACGTGTTTTTTTACATTAACATGGATAACTTTTTTTTCAAAATGAACAATCAGAATTCTGTCTGACCAATGTATTCATTATTAAATTTTAAACATTTTAACGAAAACTTCGTCTAAATCGGATCAAAATTCGTGTACCTTTAACTTTGTAAATTTAAGAATTTCTGCAAAAAAAGTTTTCCAGATAATCGAGTTCAAAGTAAGAAGTTTCCTGACAGTCAATAAAAATGTTTTGAAAACATGAAAAATAATAGTTTCTACGCGTTTTATTTTTTAAATCTACATTATAGAGCACATATCAAAGTTAGAATATGCAATTAAAAAAATTTCGGCAAATAATTTTTTTGGGCCAAAATGCACCACACAGTCCCCTTAAGGCGATATATCAGTAAACCCGACCTTGAAAACGCCTTCAGGTCGTGAGCGTGATTGGTACAATAAAAAAAGAAAAGAAGTATACCGGTCAAATCACAAAATGTGAGAGATTTGACCGGTATACTTCTTTTCTTTTTT